>CAJPEV010001525.1:3377-63845 GCA_905338385.1 Darwinula stevensoni
GATCACAAGCAAGGGACAGCCACTACGAGCAGCTTTAGACCGCCGCGTACTGGTGTGCAGGAAAGGCAGGGAAGAGTAAAGTGTTTCTACGCGAATGCACGCAGCTTACGTAATAAAATAGACGAGCTCAGGGGGCGGGCACTGGACAACGGTTTTGATGTCATCGGAATAACCGAGACTTGGGGAGGTTCTCACATTTCGGATAAGGAATTCGAGATCGAAGGATACGACATCTTGCGGAAGGATAGGCTCGGCAGAAAGGGGGGAGGAGTCGTGTTGTACGCTAAAACCGAACTGGGCGTTCGCGTCAGAGAAGATCTCACTTCGGCTAACTGTGGAGCAATCGAACACTTATGGTGCAAGATCGGTGGGGCAACTGGAAAGATCGTGATAGGAATTTGCTATAGGCCCCCTAACTCTTCTCTCGAGGATGAAGCAGCTTATTTTGCACTCATGCGTAGGATCGGCGAGATCTCAAAGCAGGTATTGCTCTTCGGAGACTTTAACATGCCAAAAATAGATTGGTCGGTGCCGCAAGGGGGGTGCGAAAGGGATAGGAAATATCTCGTTGCGGTTCGGGACAATCTTCTCGTTCGGTACGTAAACGAACCGACTCACGAGGAAGCTTAATTGGATTTAGTTTTTGCGACGAACGACGATCTGGCGCTAGACGTTAAGGTACAGGATAACTTGGGAGATTCGGACCACTGCGCGATCACGTGGAATATCAAGCGGACGAAGAGTAACGCCAAACCGAGGAAGGTTTCCTACAACTATAAGAAGGCTAATTTCGTGAGAATACGCGAATGCGTTGCGGGCATCGACTGGGAGGTGCGGCTCCGTGGGCTGACGGTAGAGGAGCAATGGGGGGCGTTCAAGACGTTATTGCAGGGCTTTATAGAGGAATGCATCCCCAAGAAATCCATAAAATCGGGCAGGCAACCGGTCTGGTTTACGGGTAAAATCAAAGCTCTCATCAGGGATAAAAAGCGAAAATGGGATGCGTACAAGCGGACGGGAGATATCACGGACCATGAGGAATATACAGAAGAACCCTAAGGCTTTTTATCGGTATGCTAGTGGTAGGTGTCAACAGTCGATCGGGCCGCTAATGAACAAAAAGAGGGAGTCGATTGCAAGCGATAAGGATATGGCCAGTATACTTAACGAGTTCTTCGCTTCCGTTTTCACTGTGGAATCCGACTCGGCACCGACTTTGGAGGAGGTGACCTCGGTTCGCATCGAGGATATTTCCATCACCGAGGAGACGATGGTGAATACGATAGGGAAGTTAAAGATGGGCGCAGCGACCGGCCCCGATGGGATTCCCAAGAGAGTCATTAAGGAAACCGCGAGAGAAACATCGGTTCCGCTAAGAATTATATTCGAAAGCAGCATTCGAAAGCGATGTTTTCATCGTGGAAAGCTTATGGCTCACCGACAAATTATTCCCCGATACTCGTCCCGTTTAAGTTACTTCTCTCTATTGAAATCAGAGGTCAAGCTTAGGTTCTCTATCAGCTCCCATTGCCACTGTGTTGCAGGCCGAGGTGTGCCTTTGACACGATGTCGCAGGAACAATGTTGAACAAACTGTACACGACGCTCTAGAGAGTGTACGCTCTCGATTATATGCCGCGAAGCACACCCAACCATTTACATGGACAGGTTATTGAATACAGAATTCATTTTCGAATGAAGTCGTCATTTCCACACCATAGAGGGAAAAGGCCTTCACTGCCTTTAGTTTAAAAAGTGTGGGGGGGGGCAAAAGATACCCTTTGTCCCCTCATCCGGAAAAGTGAGGGGGAATTTGCCACTCCTGCCCCCCAGTTCTTACGCCCTTGTTAATGCTCCAACATTTATATTTTTAATTGTGGTGTTTCAAAATGCCACGAAGAAGGTGGGGAAGTTTAAACTACACAGCAAATAATAAAGGTGAGATCCCGCACCCTTGTGGGAATGCATACTTTGTCACTGGACAGCCACCCTAGGGGTGAGAATGCTCACCGTGGTGCCCATCACCCTTGATGGTTGCATGGCCACCCTCGAGTGCAAATGCCTCACCCTCTTTTCAAGATAGAATCTATTTTTTAAATAGGCAACGTCCCCTTCGGCGTCGCCCCAGGCAAAATAAATATTCCCTTGGGAATTCCATTAATAGTCACTTTTCAATCTAACCCCTAGGTTTCCATACGCACCCGTACGGAGATTCATTCTCACCTCTCATGAGTGACGCAATCTTTCCACTACCAACACATTCATTACTAGGTCTTTCCCATTGATCGACTGTCAGATTCAAACGATGTGAAACTGCTAAATTTCCGACATAGGTGTGTATAATGCCGGATGAAAATTTTTATAACGATCCATTCGTATACCTAATATTCCTTACAGTTTATGGTCTACCGACACCTGCCCTTCACATCCCTATATCAAGCTCCTTTACCGGTTCACTCCTTCCCCCATCGTGTTCCGCTGTGTAGCCAGTACGCGCCTCTACCCGGGTGGTTCGCTCAACTCACGAGGAGAGAAGAGGAGACTAAGGGAGAGTAAGAGAGAGAGAGTCTGTGAGAACTCACTTCCGAGTTTGGCCTGAAAGTAAACCGTGGGTATATCTTAAAGCATGAATCCCTCTTCTTCCTTTCTTAGGGCCAGTATTGCCAGACGTCTCCCTGGACTGACTTTCGCCTTTAGATAATAATATCGTGGGATTCCAATGTATTACGCTTCTCTGTAAGCAGGAAAAAAATCAGATACTCCATGTAAGAAATCGCAGAGGTTTGTCTTGGCTTCTCTACAGACGACCCACTGGGTTGGCGACTGAGGTGCCATCCTACATTGGCAATGGCAACCTCACCTGTACATGAGTTTCCAGCTGCTTCACCTAATGAAAGCGAAAGAACAGCAGGTTAACATCCTTATCGGATTACTTAATAGGCGAACAATACATGGGCCTCGATTAGACCAAGCCTCTGGATACGATGCAAAAGGAAATAAGGAGACGACAAGATTTCACCTTCGGTTACCCCTCTCCTTGACAAGTTTGGATTATGGGTGGTGCACATTATACCTCGGGGCTCCTGAAACCTTAATCCGACTGTGTTTTTGTGATTTCCCGTAGCACTCCTTGGAGTGAAGATAAGCCCGAGGGCGTCATTGCTCTGGCAGGGGTAAGCAGTAGCTCCAGACTTTCAGTTGAAAGGACTAAGGCATACCCCGACGGCGTTCACATGTACCCACCTCAAGATTCAAGATTCAAGATAGTGATATCAAGAGGCGATTACACCATTTCGATATCACGTGTCGAGGTCGAGCGTTCCTTAATTTTAGGGTAGACCTTAATGCTCTTAATGCTAATTTTTTGTTGCGTATCCTAATTGCTTACTGCCTAGTACCTAACATCAACATTGCCCCTCACCTTTTTGCCTGTGAAAGAAAGCATCTTGTGCAGGTCGTAATGCACGCACATCCACTGACTGTGACTCCAGAACTTCTCTCTTTCTCTTACGCTCAGTAGATCCGCCGCAGAATACACAGCAAATAATAAGGGTGAGTGTAGAGTGATACTTCGTCATCTAACGCATTCCACGCGTTCGCCACTCTGCAAGTAAAAAATTCCTGTCTCGACCTGAGCCGCACCTGCGGTTTGCGCGACTTAAGTTGGTTACCTCTCGTACCCTTACTGCCATCAAACTGGAAAAACATACCACGCTCGACATGATCTATTCCTCTAATTATCTTGAAAGCCTGATAGTAGGGAGAAATTGTCACCCTTAAGTGTGCTATGCGAAACTCCTAGGGAAGGAATGAACGCGCAGAGGTGAGAATGCGCCTCCAAATGCATGCACACCCATTTTTCAACTATTGCACACTCTACACTCACCCTTATTATTTGCTGTGTATTCTGCGGCGGATCTACTGAGCGTAAGAGAAAGAGAGAAGTTCTGGAGTCACAGTCAGTGGATGTGCGTGCATTACGACCTGCACAAGATGCTTCTTCTCAGACTGCTTCCAGGAAAGCAGCTTCCAAGCCTTCCAAGCAATCCCCCCCCCCCACCCCTGACTCCCCACCGCTGACGGTCTCCCGGCGAAGCCTTACTCTCATACACCATTAATAGGCTCACTACTGAACTATCAAGTTAGATGAGAAAGAGGATGCACAAAAGGTGGCATTTTTCAGGGGGCAACAACTACCTAAAAAATGAATCGCTAACAAATCCACATCAAAAGTGGAAAATGAGAGCTGTTGCCCAATTTAGCTTCATTTCAAGATGTTCTTTCTTCTCACTATGTAAAATAAGAATAGCCTGTAAAAGAAAAATAAACTTAAAATATGTTCTTTTTTGGGGGAGGGGGGGAGAGGGTGGGGGAGTAGGAGATATGAAGCATTTATGTCCGAAATTTTCATTTGGATTTCTCTTAAATAGGTCTATATAAACTTTTCTAACGTAACTGCGAATGCCAATAATTTCTTATTCATCCCTTTCCACTCTGCTACTCGCAATTTTTCAAACATAAATATGTCGTTTAGCAGTGCATATTTACTTAACATTGGTGGTATTTTTTTCCGAAGAGCATGCATGACAGACACGAGAGCGTTGCCGGAAGCTCTCACGGCCAAAATGGCTAAACTGAGCAGCTTCGAGGAAAGTGAATCGCTTGGACTCGAAGGACAGGACACGGCCGGCGACTGTCTTCGCTTCATCTTGCGAGGCGAGGCAGCTAGCGGCCCGAAGGAAAGGAGGAAGAGTTGGCTCGATTGTTTTGTTGGTGACTTTGACGCCTTTCTGGGGAAGTTCTACTTGCCTTTCGAGGGCTGCTCGGACTCCAGCTCTCGTGGACGATTACTTCGTCGTGATCTCTGGTGAGCAGCCCGGCGGAGAAGACCGTCTCATAGCGTGCATGGAATAATTCGACGTGGAATATCTGAACTCCTGCTTGAAGCAGTCGAATGGTAACACGTTTGAAATCCTGGAACGCCCGACCGACGTCCGCGAGTCCCACTTTCGGAGGCTGAAGCGAAAGCAAGGAAGGAAAATGGGATGGGAAGACGACGCCCGTGCTTGCCTTCAGGAATGCTACGACTGCTGGCAAGACGACTATGTCCAACTATCTGGCAGAGAATTAAAACTGATTCTGGCGAAAGCCATATATGACGATCCGGACTCGGAATCGGAGATGGGATATTCCGAGAAAGAGGTGGAACGTGTCCAGAAAATCGAGAAGGTAATAAAGCACTGTCACCATCTATGGTCACCCTGAAGGAAAATGACCAATATACTGTACCACGAGGGTAACGTATCCTTGGTTTGCCTTAAAAATAAAAAAATGAATATGGAGTTTGAAATTGAAAGCTATATCTGTTTAAAAGGAAAAATGTTTTTATGTTAATACGGATTGAATGGCAATTACACAGCGGAAAAAGGCGCATTGAAGTCATTTGAAAAGCCTCCACGATTTTTGAGGGAACAAAGGAGCGCGAATGAATCCGTAAGCAATTCATTTCTTTTCAAGGTGTGGAAGACAAGAAGGGCTGTGCCGATTGCATCACGTTTTGCACTATTCTGGCCTGACCATTAATGATTTTCTGGAAAATCAGAAGGAAGAAAAGTCCTATTCCGCTCTTTACGCTCAGCTCAGTAACTGCGCAAATCGCTTACAAACAGGGCAATTTGCGGTAAAAGCGCTCGGATGAAGTGATACCACTATGATTCAGATTCCGCTTTTAGCGATGGCATTGACTCGAGTCCATACTTCCTTCCAGGTGCTGCTGGATCGCGGGGATGGATGTGGAGAATTCGCGCGGTTGGCTGTCGTCAAGGTTTATCGTCATGGTAGGACCAGAAAGGGTGATTCCTTCGAAGGAGCGACGCCGGTGTTCCGGTTCATCCGGCCGGGAGGAGGGGATGCTTTTGTGGACACGGTGCCCAGGGTTTACGAGTCCTGGAACGATTGGGAAAAACACAATGGACTGAGCGATTGTCGGATCGGGTATCCTGAGGACGGCCACTACAGAGTGGGTGACGATGCGAATGTCATCATAAAATGGGGGGAATCGGCGGATCGTTCGACGGCAGCAAAAGTCGCAGAATTGTTCGATAACGCAGCAGTCGTTGCTCCATGGGCTCTGACAGCAGTGACGGTGACCAGTTTGTTCGTTCCTTTCTCGGTGCGACTCACCATCGGTCTCGCGCTCGGGGAATTAGTCATCAGCGCGTACGACATCGGGAGATCCACCCACAGGCTGCGGGATCGGGACACTCACGGCCAGAGCATCGCATTGGCGAACTCTGAGGCGAGAGCCAACTGGATCGGGATCGGTTGCAACGCGATGGGCGTCGTCGCCGGTGCCGCCACGGCGAGCCTGAAATGCGTCGCGGCCGCGGGTGAGGTCAGCGGGCGGACCGGGCGGGTGATCGTCAACTCCCTCAATTTGTCGAAATTCGGCATGGACGCCGTTCGCATCGGGAACGAAGGTTTTCGGCTGGTGAAAAAGGCGCAGCATGAAAAATTGACCGAAATGGAATGCATACGCTTCTCCGTGTCTGTGCTGTACTCATTTCACAAGGCGATGACCTTTAAAACAGCAGGCGAAATCATCGAAAATGTTCAAAAGCGAATTTTGAACGAAGTCGAAACGCAGCTTCCCACCGCCCAGGAAAAATTCCAATTCAAAACGATGGCCAGCAACACCAAGGCAGAAGGCAGCAGTCTCACGAAGCGGACCACGTACGACGACGCCAAAGTGATTCGATCGATTCGCAGGATCTACGACCCGTCCGAATTCTTCCTCGACGCGTCCAGGTTCAACGATGAATTCAGGGAGAATGATGGCGCCGATGCTAACGTGAACCCCGAGGGACTGCATGGATTGCAGAAAAATGACATGGAAGAGATTTTAACAAGTTTCAATTAAGGTTTGAAATTTTCAATTGGCCATGTGACACTGTGTTCGGATCACGTACGGCATCCTTGGGATTTTGTCTTGCCTTCTTGCCAAAGCCGAAATACTAGCTATTCCAGAAAAATGGGGTAAGATATAGAGATCTGAATTTAGGCACGCTTGAAATCATCCGAGTGATGATTTCAATAAAAAATATTGTTTTTGAAGTACGTCCCCTCATGGCTCATATTTTGGGAGGGACGCACTTTGAAGAAGCTCTTCGCTACATTGAAAAGTCCTATTATTGAATTATGAAATTAGATATACAAATACCTCTCTGAGTACAAACTGAAATGCAATTTTTTTTGTTGAGGTTTACCCACCAAGAGAATTTTGGGGGTGAGAGTGTATTTTCATAAACATTTAACAAAAACAAAGCTGGCGCATATGTATTATTTAAAATGTGGGACGCACCTTTGGCTCAGGAAACGCATTTTAAGATGAACCCTGCTTGTGAGCAGGGGAAACATTCGCATAATTTTTTTTGTCAAGACCAGAGAAAAAAATAAAAGTGAAATTTAGTATTGAAGTAGTTGGTGCAATTCTTACTTCTTTGATATCTTTTAAATATGCATCGTCTCAGCACACAATTAAAAAAATAGAGCAACTTTTTCCCGACGTTTTTGCTCCATAAAAGTAGACACATTTTGGAAGCTGACATTTCGTAAACAATTGCTTCTCACTGTGCAAATATAGTATATGTAATGTTAATTGTGAGCCTTATCCCCTATGGCTTTTTCAAGACTGAACTTTCTTCCAAAGACAGTTTCACTACTCGGGTAATGAATTCATGAGATTGACTAGTTTTGGGATATATTCCCCAAGGGGCTTGTTTCATAGACAGACTTATTCCCACCAAATTTTCGTTCCCACGAAACGGAGAGACCAAAATAGAAACGTAGGTACACAGGTACTTCTCGAGATGCACATATAAAGAGAACCGTCCTTTCAAGATATCTATCTTTGAAGCATTCTTTTTGGGGAAACATTTACCAATAAATTTACTGCTCCAAAAACTCCAATAGCACATAATAATGAACCAACATAGAATTATCATTGACTCAACACCCGGACGTAGAATCAGCATTCAATCACGAAAAATAAATAAAATCCCTTGAAAGTATTTTAGAAGGATTAGTCAAAGGAAATTCCTGCTTGGTAAATTCCATTTAATCACAGCATGCATTTTTAGCAATCCACGATTCCAAGGCTTTTTTACACTACGCCGATTCGAACTGGCATAAAAGGCTGAAACACGATACGTAAATACCTTTCCATACAACCAAAAATACGGTGACTTTTGTCATCTTTCAAAATGCTCCTAACGATTGGAGGGCAGAGGCTGTTCTTATAGGCGCACGTGACAGCAAATGGAAGTGCAAGTGAGTGCAACTTAATGCATGACCAAATGAAAAATTTTTTTTTTTCATATATTCTGAGATTTTTTCGTATGCAGAATACCCCTACTAGGTGATTGGAGAAGTCTCAAAAGTTCAGAGTTGGAGAAAATATATTGTCTAATATATATATATTGTTCGTACAGTCGACTGGGTACATCGGAGGTAATAGGACACGTGATGGAGGAATTGAAATGGCTAAGAATACTTTAATTTCACATCAAGATAGTATTCTCAGGGCCGTGCAAGCCAGGTTTCAAGTAAGCGGATCACAGCTACTTTCCTCTAATATATCAGAAAGCTTTTATGAAAGACACCTTCACAGATTGATTTAAGTGGCCGTATCCTGGAGCTACTGTCTGACGCGTCTCATTGGAAAACTCTCTTTTGTAACTCTTCAAACTGGAAGCACAAGGAATGCAACTCAAAAATGAGGTGACTTTTGTTATATTTCAAAATCCATCCAGGAAGTGGAGTGTTCAGGCCATTCCTTTTTGTGCCGATGAGAGCAAAATGAGGTAAATGCTGTACAACTCATCCCAGGAAAATTACCTATTCAGAATCTTTATGATATTTTGTTATCTTCTTGGATGCAGAATGCATTTGCTCAAGGAATGGAGAGGACTTAGATGTGCAGTCTTGGAATGGAAATCTGGTCTGAAAGATATAATATCTGTGGATCCGACTGGATATATCGGAGATCATATTACACATGAAGGAGTCATAGAAATGGCCAGGAGGAGATTAATTTCTCACGGAGGGCATCTTGATGAGTATGCCCATGCTAGACTTCAAGTAAGGGTATCTTATTTCATATTTACTATCAGATCAGAGAACTTATTCTCTTTTGGAGAGAGTCCCAAATGTAAAATTCGTGTGGACAGATCCTTGAACTACCCTCCAAGGGTTTTGACATAAATGGGAAAAATATTCGTTCTGGATTCTTAAATAATACAAACATATTAGTACATAATATTTTTAACCATCTCGTATGACACACGATAGGAAAAGCTCATGGTAGTACCAATTAAATAAGACACTTTTATACACAAGGACAAGAAAACAGTATTTAGCCTTATTTCTTGAAGGAGAATAATTCAATATTGTTTTATTCTTTATTCTAAAAGGGGAAACAAAAAAACGGCATCTGACAATGTGAATATCTCTTGAATATAGGTTGGTCCTGGAAGAAAAGCTGTAAATGGAAGCCTAACCGGTACCACAGGGCGATTCCCGATCGATCCAGAACTTAAACTGGAGAGAATGAGACTCCAAATCGAGCCATACACCTTACAAATTGTACTTTGAAATATTTGAAACTCTTCAAGAGGCCAGGGACCACATCGGCTATGAGCTTTCCCGCCTGTCCCTTCCCCCTCAAATCATGCCTGTGGATTAAAGAATCCATGTCCTTAATTGTCAATGTCCGTTTCTTCCCTCATTGTCTTAGTAAGATATTGCAATTAATGTAGGAACATGCCCATTTCATATTGTGGTCTCACCCATCATATACATACATGATATGCTTATCTGCACTCAAGTGCCACTTATTGACAGTGCAAATTTTAAAATTTTGCAACGTTCAAATTGCTCAATATTTGCATAGTCCCTAAGTCGTATTCTATATCACATTCAGCATCCAAATGGTATTTTTCGTAATGGTTCACCTGGAAATCACTTTTCTCCGCGAGGAGAAGAAATTCATTCCAACCAATGTTTTCGTAAAAAAGTAATCCACTCAAAAAGCTTTACGCTCTCTGTATTCGGCCCCACTCCTTGCATTTCAGCCAACTTTCAAGAAGCGAGAGATATAGACAACATGACATTGAAATTTCGTCGAGGAAGGAACGAGTAAACATGGTCCATGCATTAAAGTATTTTTCTGTGAGATCCCAGAGATACGACTGATGTATTATTTGGGGGACTGCATCCCCTCATTTTGCATGCGTATCCATTATTTACTTTTACCGTGGGCAAGTCAATAACAAATATGCATTTATTTACTCATCTTGCGTTTAAATTTCTACTTATTGATGGTGCATCTCTTCTGCAAGGTTTGTTCAATGAAGCTTATGCATTACTTGTAATTGATCCAACCATGGAAGCCATTTCGCTTTTGACAGCATTGTGGAGTTGGCCAGCATCAGAAGACTATCAACGGTGCCAGCAAAACGCAGCGTCAATGACCTGTGTTTCCTCACATGAATGCCCACATTTAGCACCATACGATGAGAAAAGGGGTTCTTGAATTAAATTTTTTCTGTCTAACTTTGGCTTGTTTCCTTGGAGATTTAATACAGTGCTGCCACATGATATCTATAGTTCGCTGGGTTTATTTTTCAATCGGCCTTGGTATTGAATGCAAATTTGTAACGATACGGGAAAATCAATACGACCCCAAACTCACATGTAGCGAGCGTCAATATATTGGAAAGCAAGGGCTTGATTGACATGTTCCTTTATCATTTTACAATTGCTAAAGATTTTAGGGCAGGATGGACAGTGGTTATTCGATTGGTTTTAGATACATTGGCAGTGATATCGAAATATTTACCGCTGACCATCGTGACAGATACCATTTTATTTGAAAATAGGAACGTGAAATATGTTTTATGCATGAATAACGCAAAGGAAAAAAATGAGTCCTTAATTAGAAAAACCATCACTTTCCCCTTAAAAACAACTGGCTTAGTAATTGCTTATGAAATGCTACATGGTCCGCTTTATTTCATTTCCCATTCATTTATCTAGTAAAGGTGGACAGTAGGCCAAAAACATATAATTCATGTAGAGTTTCTATATTGTAGTTCAGCAAATTCCTTAGCATTTGGAATTAAGCGCTCATTTTCGTTTTTGGAATTAGGTTCCATACTGTCATGTCTTGGGTCGGATCTGTTGTCTTCACCCTAAAGTGCCTGGGTTTTTTTTAAGGTACCAAACAAATCTTTGATGTTTATATTTTTTCTTGTGGTTGATGAGAAAAATAATGAAAAAGTTTCTTTCATTTTGGTTGTTCCATTGTACTGTAATACGTTACAAAGCAAAGCAGAGTGTGTCATATCTGGCACACCATACAGTTTAGGGTTAAGTGGTATGGTATCAGATCAGGCGAACTCAGAGCATGTTAATGCTAAGCTTAGTCAGTGCATGCAAGGGGGCCGAATTTGTGGCGATGACAATGCAGCGGATTCTTCAGTTGTCTCTTCTTGAATGAAATGATGAAACTGTGGAGTACAGAAATGTTGTAAGACCGAAGAGATCCGCTGGACATCCGTTAGGAACATCTAGCGGATATTCAAATTCACCGTGACCTGCAGCACATCCAGCAAGCCTCGAGAGGAAGTGCAGTCTAGAGAACATCCGTTGAGTGTACTTGAATAATACTTGCATGCTCGTGGATATTCATAGCACTCTGAATATTGGACACAGTGCGCATCAGTTCAAGTCTATAAAGTGACCGGAAACAGGAGATAAGGAACAAAAGTTAAGGGAATCCTTCCTACGGAGGTCTCGCATTTTCTGTCCAAGTTTCCCAAAGTACGATGCTCCTCATCTCGTGGACAACAGGAGCTGGAATAATTTAAATTGCCCTTGGACCCCTCTGTCATGGTGAATTCTCTTCTGTCTACGCAAAGGGCAAGAGTTCCCAGGTGTCTCCTTGAGCTGGGTTTCCTCTCTCTGCAAATGTATTAATTATATCTGTTTTCTACCTTGTCCTTGTACGTAGGAAAATATCGAGTACAGGATGATCTAGAGTACCAGTACCGATCTGCCATTCCACTGGCCCCTACATCGCAGTACTTATATTCTTCACTGCATCCTAACAATCCAACCTTGAGATAAATAATACCTGTCATTGGTTAGTCATATGTCTAGATGACAGCTGGATTGACTAGACACGGTCTCGATGGTTCGCTTGTCCGCGTCGAGTGGAGATGGGAGGAGAATATGAAGTGTAGGATGCCAGATGCAACATTTCATGCGCACGCCCAGCAAAACTTGTCAATACGGTGACGAACAGCCGCTCTCCTATTGTAAACCAACTATCTATCCGTCATCCGCGAAAACTGGATATGAAGTGGATTTCTTAGTCGCAGACTGGCACCCCGACCCAGGCGGAAAGCTGCACATGCACAGTGAGTCGTGTTTTCCAGTTGCTACGAATACTGCTGACAGACAGAATGAAAAAAGTGTATTTCTTACAGCAGCGAATTCAGCGCCACCTAGCTAACTTCGTCGAACCTTTATTTTTATTGAAGGAACTGCCAGATGTCAGTCCAGATGAAAAGCCCATGCCAGGCATCCTACGAACGTTCATAGTACACAGTCTTGCCTTCATCTCGTCCTTCGGTCGCATGTCCGCTGGAGGAAGAGTGATTTTCCCCTGAATAAGGACCCGTCTCTGGTCGGGGAGCCGTGCTCTCCACCTATCAAGCCACTTACCTCTGGCGAATACCTATGAACAAGGTTCAGGATGTAAGAATCAGAATGCGGACGTGCGACGGATATCTAATTCTACCTGGAGGGGCGAGGGGGGGAATGCGAAATTGACCGAAAGGAATTTCTCTGGAGGTCAATTGCAAGTACTCAAGGGAGGAAAGAGGCCAAAGTGCTGTGATCACAGCGATTTGGTGAAGGCTTTATGCCTCAGGACACTTTCCCCACAAAGCTTTCATGTAGATGTTCGAGAAAGCTCAAACTCAGTAATAATAGTAATAAGGCATTGCAAAAATGCAATTCTGCATGGTACTGAATCCTAAACGATAGAAAATCATTGGACCGTCGTCTTCCTAAAGATTTTGCGCCGATAGTCGAATACACCTGGCGAAATTGGTTTGCCCTCCACAAGTGGCGTGGAATGATACCACCATCTCCGAGTAACTAGAATCCGTAACACAATCGAGTTCTGGAGTTGGGGCTGCATTCACATGGTAAGGTTTTAGTTGCTTGGGTATCTTTCTCGACAAGTGTAAATACACATGCAAGTCTAAATGCTGAACCTGGTGATCAGATTTTACTGTCAAAAAACTAGAGTATTGGTATGACTCTTTCATTTTACTCAGACGTTTACTTCCTGTAAAAAAAAAGGGAAAGAAAAAGAATTTCAGGAATTTGAGAAATTTTATGCTTGAAACAATGTAGGATAATTGAACTGCAGCTGTTCCACTGGTCTCTGGCGGAGTATTCCTGGTTGTCACCAGGATTCCCATGCCAAGCATGGTCAGAATGCCTCATATGTAGTAGGGATGTCCTGACTTGAAAATTTATGGACGGAATACGAAAAATATTTCTTCTCTGTAATTTTGCATAATAGTAGCAGAGGCAATGACTTTTTCTTGGTATCTTTTTGAGAATTTAATATTCGAGGGTTCATGCTAAGTTTGAATGTCAAATTTTTTGTCCATAAATTACAGTGTGTTTTTTATTGTTGTGATATTTTAATATAAAATATTAATATTTCAAGCGATTTCCAGTGAATTGACACCTTAGTCAAGGTGTCAATTCAAGGTACGAATACTTTTAGAATTACGGAGATATTAAAATCGGAGGTTAGAATGTGACCCTACATTTTGACCACCCAGTAGCATCTAACCTATTGACACGATGGGGCTGACATTTTACACTTCCAAGTTTTCGGACATAATAACTTTGGATTTAAAAAAGTCATGAAAATCTGAGATGATAGGGGGTTAATTAGCGAATTTTTTGGTCGTTTTGTCATGGAATCACCCAATAGGAGTCCAAGTCGAGACGATAATTGAAACTGCATATGGACGACAGTGGAAATCAAAATACATTTCCCATAGACGAAGACTTTACGATATTAGTTATCTAACGAAAACAATGGTATATGTTTAAGAGTGACATTTCTTTTGCCACCCACCCCTGTGTATGTCCAATGTTAATATTCACAGGGATTAAGAAAATTTCCTTTTCACTCATCATTAACCGAACGTCGAAGATAAACAGACATGATTCCTTTGATTCAACCGAGTAGTTACTAGAAAGAGACGCATGGAGGCAGTCACAGTTGCATATATTGTTTAGTAAAATTCCTTTCCTATCTAATGTTTCAGTTGAAAGCTCATGATTCAGAGGTAAAGCTGGGACTGTCAACATACACTTATGCACAGTTCGACAGACGCCGACTCCTAACATTCCAGATAAGTTGTTATCTACCTCGGCGGAGAGGATGATTGTTTTCCATGGAGTCGTTCGTAGCTATATTTCCATCATTTGTCCTCCAAAGTAACGACAATCTTATTCCCATAAGGTGTTGAGCGTGCTCGGCCGGACAGGATCCCAAGCGCAGTACACACAGGTGGGCGTGGAATACTGAAATAAGAGCAACAGTAGCAAATTAGAAGTCATTCGTTCAGGAAAGGGGATGTTCTCATGCTTCCCATCAGAACCTCAAAAAGAGATTTAGAGGGGTTGCTTAAGGATTTGTTTCAAATACAGACGTATTATTTGCTGACAAGCATTGGGAATTTTCTTGCGGTAATCCTGTAAACTTATAGTTCATTAAATGCTTGGATGGCATTTTTATGAATGAATGCGGTTAAATTAGGGCTGCGCGATTCTTTTCTTGCGACAGCATCATATCGTCTTCCCGGAGTATCGCGATATATCGCTTTTATCGCCGGCTGGGTGGAAGAGATGGTGGCTGTAGGGGGAATGCACGAATTAGCGTTAGCGCCTTGGAAACTGTGTCCTGCCTTCTCTCCTCCTCTTCTAACCCTATTCGATTTCACCGCTGCTGGAGAGAGGCAAGAGGAGTTTCACAATATTTATCTCTCTTGGAAATTTCAGCCAGTTTTTTCTTCTTTCTCCTGTGACCATCCAGAAGATGTACTAGCGGGCTTCAACTAAGGGGAGGGGTTATGAGAGATTGTTTCCGTCTGTACTCCCTTTGTTCCATTCGATCGCCGATCATCACAATGTAATTTCTTGATACAGGAATTTATGTCTCTGTTTTTCTTGTTAATGAGCTAGTAGTTGACAGGAGCAGATTAGACCGAATTATATAACAAGAAGGGTTAATGATACAAATTTTTAATACGATGTCATCATCCGATACGAGATTTTCACTGAATGTAAGTCACAGAACCTCTCTGCAGTCACTAAGGATTAGAAACTGAGATTTTTCTTCCTAGATTTGCCTTAACGAAATTAAGTCTTAGTCTCTAAAAGAAGAAGCGATCCCAACCTGTAGATGGCCGCAATATCATGATGATATATCCATGTAGGCTTCGTCAATGATAATATCGATGTGCATATTGGCGACAATGAATTCGATTTGCATGCATCTGGACAATATCAATATCGCCACAGCTCCATATAGCGATTTTTTCACAATATGGATTTATTGCGCAGCCCTAGAGTATATTAATGTATTCTACATATTAATGCATGCTATGTATGATTCGTGCAGCTGCTTATTGCGCTTATTACCATTGTGTCCATTGCATGGAATGATCAATATTGTTGGAAGGTGCGTGCAAACGGCGATTAAATGTTGTTCATGGCATGCTTTGAACAACAGCCAAGGTTTATATCATTTCGTTGAAAACATGGAGGAACTGCCTTGAAATAATATAAACTTCTCATTACTTATTAATGGTAGTTATAGCACTCCTGGAGAGCCGTGGCACTGCAAGCGAGTACCACACCAAGGAAAACCAACCAGACTAAGGAAGTGAGCCTGAATATCAAGTTCCCAAAGTACATGAATGAAAACCTTAAAGACCGCCGTACACGATCCAATCTTCCTCGGAAACTGGAAAAAAAGGAAAATGGTTGACGAAAGCGGATCCAATCGTCGCACGCAAGCGCGGCCCGACGACGATCCCACGCCTCTCACCTTATAGCCACAGAGAACCAATAAGAAATTGACAAAGTTCCGTATCGTGGCCGTCTGTAATCAAGGATGAGGAAGATATGCTCCGGAATATCGAACTGTCGATGACCCATGCCGTTTCACGCTGAGTTCGGTTTCGCTTTTCCTCGATTTCGACATCAGGCAAAAATTCCTTTGGAGAAGGTTGTGATTCGGACAAGGTCAGCCATCTGATGCAGGAAGGTCGGAGTCGAGTGAACTAGGGAAGTCTTGAACTCGACGCCAGACGTCTAAAAGTACACCGACACTGGCAGTTTCCAATAAAGCCATGGTTTTGCCAATAGGCATGCACGCGAGAAATCGTTTCTCCAAGACGTACCGTACGTGGATTTGAAAAATGTCCAGCTTGACATTCCATTTGCTCCTTCCATGAAAAAAGCATGAATTCGCGTAATAGGAACGTTGCTGCCAATTTCTCGAAATGCGCAAGCATGTGGTTTTTTTTTATCACGTATTCGACTAAATGTGCGGCAATAGGCGCAAAGAGCCGTTGCGTTTGTTATACATCATGCACGTACTAACGCACTTCACACGCACAGTTCACATTTCAATGCCCAACAAGTAGAAGGTCGCGTCACAGAAGCACTACAATAGCAAGGTGAATGGGAAGCATCTCGCAGGCTGGAATCATCCCCTGCCCTCCATTATCAGTTGCTCTGATGAGAAGAAAGAATACACTTCAATTTCTCTCCATTCCCAGATGATACCTTCCACGCACTGGCTGACACATGCACATCAAGCCCACTTCCCCCTGAATTCGACCCTTGCACTTAGGAATTGATTATAATTAATGGCCATTTGTTAGTAATCATTACTTCATGATTTTTTAAAATACATTCTGGAGTTTGATGATTTCCTACTTCATGACAACATTGCATGCTTTTATGGTATTTATTTAAAGTCGAATAAGTTGAGAGTACATTTTCCGATTCGCAGCATGGACAGCATAGGCGCCATGATCTACAATGTTGTGATGTTGTCAATGTAATGGTGGGAAATGTGCCCATGTTGCTATGACGTCAGTCTACAATACCTTAACTTTCAACTCCATAGGTGCTCAAGTTTTCAACCAGTGAAAGCAGCAGGACATGAGGTTTCTTCACAAAATTCCCAGATTCTGCTGAAATATTGATAGTATGGCACACTTCAAATTAAATTTCAAAATGTTCGCCTGAACTTAACCATTGCAATTTTCACCATTGTCTGCCCCGCCGCCCTCTTCCCCCCAGTTGAGGGGAGAGTGGGGGGGGGGGAAGGAAACATAACGTTCTTTGCTATGTGTCTCTCATCGGCTGTATGAAGATATCACAGGCCATGCTAAACTAAATATTCATCATCTGAGAGGAAATGATTTTGCCCGACAGTCCTGAATTTTGGCAAGACTATCCAAATTGGTGGTCTTTCGGAACATTTAGTTTTTTGCGTAATCTCTTGTCATATAGGTATTCAAGATGGCTGCGGGAATCGCCAAGTGTATCGTGTATCACGAGAGAGGCGAGGATGGCCGTCATAAATATCGAATGCAAGATATCCCGCTGCCTGACAGACTTAAAAATAAGCCCGTTGCAGTGATATCCATATTTGGAAGAGCTAGAGAGGGGAAATCATTCTTGATGATAGAGAAGGCCGCTATGAACTTCCGTGTCCACTCCTCGACTAAATCTCCGACACTGTAAATCCCTTATGACGACAGAGTAGCAAGAAGGTACTCAAAGAAGCAAAATCCCCCGGCTTCTGACCGAACTAAACACAAGCAGTCCTCTGGAGGGGTTCCCTTGGAGAATGTCTGCTAGGAGGGTTACAACAGGAATTGACATATGTGATGAGATTTTCGTGAGGACGTTGCCCAGTGGAGAAGAGGTAGGGGGATCCTTGCAATTTTTCACAAAATTACGTGAGGTGATCAAAAAGTTCTAAGTCTGAGGCACTTTCAGTTGCAATGCACTATTTTACTTTCCCCAGATGACAAATGTTTTGATGGCGATAGGCAAATATTCATCATACATGTCAAACAAAGAAAGTCTCTATTCAAATTTTCACAACTACTACCAAAGAGTCTGATGAAGGGGTGTAAAAAGTGACATGTATAGGTTCTTGAAAAAACGCTCTACCGTTTTGTATGTGAGAAACAGTTTCATGAATGCAGGAAAAATTACTTTGAATACGCAATCGATATTTTGACAATTACAAGGTGCTGAAATAGTCGCCATCTTTTTTTCAGCACCCCTGCCTAAGTCGTGCAATGCCCATTTAGAGGTAAATTTAAGGTACATAGAGGTGGATCATTCAACCTCAAGTGAGGTGATTACCTGTGCAGGACCGTCTCGGAATTCTAGGAACTTTTCAACTTTAACTTTTCAAGGGACAGTTGGATCCAGCTGATACTTAGAGAGAGATTCATGAGTCTAAGAGGTTCTTTTCACTTCCGCTAGATGGTGCTGCATTCCGATAGAGGACGCTGTTGCTGACTGGGTGACCACCTCACTTGAGGTGGAATGATCCCCCTCTAAGCACCTTTATTTCACCTCTAAATTGTCATTGCACGACTTAGGCAGGGTTGCTGAAAAAAAGCTGGCAAGCATTTCAACTCCTTGTAACTGTCGGATATAGCTCGCGAACCCATTGTAATTTTTAAACTGTATTTATGAAACTTTGATTCTCCCATAGAAAACGGTAGAGCGTTTTTTTTAACCACCCTATATACTGAAATGAACTTTCTAGCTTCTAAGGAGTCGATCTCCTTATCTTTCAGCAGGTAAGTTGATAGAGTCCTACTGATACTTTTACGAAAGATCTGCTGGGAGATCGACTCCTTAGAATATAGAAAATCATTCACAGTGTTCATGTTACTTTTCTTATCCCTGTAGCAGACTCTTTGGCAGCACATTGAAAATAATTCATAGAAGCTATTTTTCACGGAATATTATAATGAAAATTGCCAATCACCATCGAATACATGTGTATTCTCGTGATGGAAGTATCAATAGAAAAGCTGTATTGCAACTGAAAGCGCCTCAGGCTCAGAACTGTTCGGTAACCCCACGTATATATGACTCATAAAAAATTGTATTGTGTGTTCCAGGTGTGCATTATTCTGATGGATACGGAAGGGACCAATGAGAATACTCTTGAACACGATTCCAAAATCTTCGCTCTAACCAGTTTGCTTAGCTGTGTGCAGATTTATAACTTGAAGGAAAAAATCCAAAAGACGGACCTTAGTTATATCCAGGTAGTAAAAGACACCATTTTAAAACCATTATTTTCAAGAACATCTCTCCGAACGTCAAGTCTAATGCCATATTTCGTTTCTTGGTTCTAGTTTTTCACCGAGGATAGCAAGGGCTTTGTTGAAAGTGGAGAAATGCATTTTCCGAAACTCTTCTTCCTTGTGAGGGATTGGAAAAACATTCATGATTACCGGTACGGGGTTGACGGAGGAAAAAAATACTTGAACGGAAAGATTGAGGTCAAACTCCATTTTTTCTCGCGGCAAATCAAGACACAGTTACCAACGAATATAATTTCCAGTTTCTCGGTACTTGCAGATTGCTCCGAGTGAAGAAAAAGAGAGAATCAGTGAAAACTTGCGCTGTTACTCGGAGACCAGCTGCTACCTGATGCCTTATCCGGGAAAGAAAGTGGATCGTGATCCAGAATTCAATGGCTCCCAGCTATCCGGTAGGATCCAATTGATTATTTCATGAATTTCAAAATTTTTTACAATAATCGGTTTAGGATGTACGTGGAATTCTGAAGCCGCACGCAACAGAAAAATTCTCTGCAAATGAATGCGTTGGCTAATTGAAATAATCGTAATATAACAACTATGTAATAATTTATTGATGTATTTAGACATGGAGGACGCGTTCAAGAAGCATCTGAAGGACCTGATTGAAAAGCTCTTTTCCCCAGAGAACTTGATTCTCAAGGAAATAGCTCGCAAGAGAGTCTCGCTCCAGGAATATTTAAACATTTTCAAGAAATACGTGAAGATTTGCAACAATCAAGACAGCATCATTCAGAATCAAAGTCTTTTTGAGGTAAGCTCTCTAGCAATAAAAGCTTGAAGCGCCAAAAAATACAAACTCGATGCTAAATTGCAATGCCTTCTTGAAAGGTCTATACAGAGGCTCGCTATAAGAACATCAGCGATGAAGAATTCCAAATGTTCGCTGATGAAATGGACAAGCTCATGATCTTTACGATCATGATCTTGTCATGATCATGAGCTTTACGATCCGAGCCTGGATGAAGAGATACGCCAATGCCGCGATCGTGCAATTCAGAATTTTGAAAGGAGGAAGATGAGTGGCAAGGATGATATTCACAACACATGTCTGGATGTTTTGAGCAAGGTTATTCTATCAAGTGCAAGCTTTACTTAGGATAAATTCATGATCTAGTAACAGTCAATTTAGTCTTGCAAATCAAATTATGGTTGTTTTCTGGTATGAACGAGGATCATACAATTAATGAAATGAAAGATATACGATTAATTAAATGTGCGAATGTACTAATCCACAGTGGGTCGTGTGGGGGGGAGGGATTAAGCAAAAACAGGGTAGTGCAGGAATAAGTCTCCAATCAATCCGTCTACGCACAGCGTCTTTTAGGGAAGTATATGAAGTTCCACTGATTAAATCCCAGAACCTTTGCAAAATCAATCTCCCAATTCCAGATTTACTCTTTCCTGCAGCCAAGTAGATCTCATACGCTGCATTCTTCGTAATGCTAGAAGTAGACATTTCTTAGACACATGAGAAGATCTTTTTAGTAACTTTGTTAGAACTTCCTAAAAATAATCTCCCCACGGTTTTATTCCTCATGCAAGTACCAAATTCAGGAAGAAGTAGAAAAGTGTCGTCATATGGCAATACAGTGGTCGAAATGACAGTTTCTGTAGTTCTATTACTTCTGTGTTTATATGTACCCTCGGTACTTCTAGTGTTAATAACCTAAACGTTGTTTTTGGAAAGTTCGCTTTTGTGAAAATCAGAGTCCTGCCACCCTCGAGGTCCTTTTTCCGATTGGGGATTTGCAGTCGTGCAAATTTTCGCTCAAGGAATTCGATTCTTACAATTGAGCTTTAAAGGCCACCGAATGAATACAAAATTCTCATGGGACAAATTTTTAGGGGAGAAAATAAGATTCTCAGTTAATTAAGCGCTTGCTTCAAGTTGTTAAATAGTCTTTCGGGCAAATAAACTCGGTAGTGACTTAGTTAGGGAGACCCAAGAAACATCCATTGATAAATACGCAGGTGGGCAGATAAATAGGCGGTCCGTATAATATTTCTGTGACGTCCGAAGGACATTCTGGCAGAAATCAAAATATGAGTGGTATAATAAATATTACGTTTCTTCTGATCTTCTCAGTAGAGAAGTTACTTTCAAGTTTTGTTCTGGGCTCTATAGGACCACTTTAAATTTAAACAAAATGCAACTTACTTCTGTGTGATCTGTTTTTCATAGAGACTCGACCAGAGGATAAATCAAGCAAGTGCCCAAAGGAGGCTTGAAGAGGATGTGAACAGAGCCCAAAGGGAGAGGAATATAGTGTGCATTGTGGCGGTTTCACTTGGATTAATTTTTGCAGCGGCACGTATCAAGTAACCTTCTGCTGCAAAGGTTGTTGTTACTCGACCTTTTGCTATTGCAAAAACTATAGTCAATGATGTTGTTGCTACTGCCACGACATCAGTTATTGAAACTGCCGGGACCACGGGAGGTGCTGCTACTGCGACTGCTACGACTACTGGCGCTGCTGCTTTTGCCACTGCTACGACTACGGGCGCTGCTCCCACTGCTACGACCACAGGGACTGCTGCTACAGCCACTGCAATGACAACTGGAGCTGTTGCTGTATAAATTGATGTCGGTGCCGCTGACGTTCTTGGAACTTTCTTATCATGCGGTCTAAAGGGCGCATAGTTGTTACAAGTGTAATCAGCAGCGTTTCACGCAAATTTTCGTGAAAATGGTTGTCCCCTGAAAATAACGTAGTCAAACAATCACTCTACTACTTCAAACATCATACTTTTTTTATGAGGTCATGCAATTACTCTTCCAATTATTTCCTAAGCTTTATATTTTTGCTCTATCCCATTAGTTCAGAGAACCATAGGTACAGTAAAACCGGACTAAGCTTACATGCTTCGGGCCAAACCCTGCTATAAGGTACTGGAGGTTATAAGCTATGGTAACGTGGCCCAAGTTGGTACTGGAGTGTTGCATGAGTTAAGGGAGTTTATTAGCTATGGCAGTAAAAACTACCAGAGGTTTTAACTGTGTGTTTCTCACAGTGATTTATCCATCTTCTATGAATACAACACGTAGCTACATTTCGTCCGATGAGGAAGGCTGTCTCATGGATCAATGGGCGCGGTAGCGCCCATTACCTCTCTTCAACCCTTTCCGGCGACAAAATTCAACTGTCGTATTTCTTTCTGAGAGCATCAGCAGAAACGAAATTAGGCATAATTCTTCCTCTCTCAACACAGAATCGCTCCAGCAAATTCGAAGCTCTATCTCCCCTGGGTTGTGGAAATCACTGAATCTCGTTTTTCAGAGATGTCAATTTCTTTCCAGTATTTTTTTCCTCTTCCCCTAGGTAAACGCTCCTGGAAAGTTTTGGAGTAAACATAACTAGCAAACTGAAGATATTGCCCTGTATGTGACAAAAAGTCTTACTTTTGCTTCCACTGTACCATTTCGCCATCTAATATACTGTATATAGACGATCGTGACTGACTGACTGACGCTAATTCTAACCATGTTCTAGAGAAGTTAGAAATCTGAAACTTGGTAAACAGGTACCTTTTGGGATGCAGAGTTCAGAAAAAAATCCGACTTTGGAGATACATGCCCTAGGGCTACACATTTTGGGGGGAGAAGTTTTTAAAGATATACAGTATATTGTGACGGATTAGGATGGCATCGAGAGGCTTCATATGATGTCACGGTTTCGGTGGTGTAGTGGTAACACACCTGACCAGCAAATCGGGAGGCTCGGGTTCAAATCCTGGAAGTTCCTTGGCTTTCTTTCGGCCTCTTATGCCTTCTAAAGCGCGTTACTCATTCCCCCTTCCTAACAATATTGTATCGTGGCGAATTGGACAGAAATGGAATGGTGAAATTTGGCACACGTATAAGTGACATGATATTATTGATTTGTGGGAGTATTCAGCTTTCATGGTGCATCCTCTCCGGGCATAGCCTATGGGTGGGTCGGCTTTTCCAAGCATGTTCTTTTAACCAGAGCAAAGGACAAACGAATAAGGTTAAAACTTTGTGGGTACGTAGTTCTCTGAGTATTGATTTCGGTATAAAAAAGGTACTTTTCGGTTAAAACGCCTCAGGGCACATATATTGCAAAAGGCGGACTTTCACAAATTTTCTGAACCAGCAAAACAGAGGGCGCAAGAAAGTTTAATCTTGGCAAAGAACAACCTGATGGACAGCTGAGTAAAGAAAAAAGTATATTTTTATTATACTGTATATAAACGATCGTGAGTAGCTGACCGACTGACATAAGTAGCTATTCGCATGCTTAGTTCAGGAAAAATTCCATTTTGATGATACATGCCATAGGGGCACACCTTTTCGGTGAACATATTTCAAATAGTTCGCTTTGTTTCAATCAAACGGCATGACTCATGTCTCATGAGAATAGCAACAGCATTGGAAGACAGGAATCCTTTCCCGAGTGGGAGTGGAATATACAGCACCCACACAAATTCCCACATTTTTCTTTAACTCCTTGTCTCACTAGTCACATTCATGCAAAGCTTCAGCTTTCCATGTTCATCAGTTTAACTGATGGAAAAATATTATTTGAAAACATCTCCCTTTGAAATTTGTGCCCCCCGAGGCATTTACTTCCAAAGTCTGAATCTTTCTGCACGTAGCATCACAATAGGTAGTAATGTACTAAGTTGCATCTTTCCACACTAGCTTAAGATAAAAATATGCCCCAACAGGGCATGGATCCAAAATCTTTACATTTTTCCTGAACTCAACCTCTTGTTAGGCATGTCCATGCCAGGTATCTGCTATCCATGTTTCTTCATTTTACTAAAGCAAAGGGATTGTTATGGAGGGGGGCATGGGTAACCCAACTTGGAAGGCATCAGACTCCGAAAGAAAGCCAAGAAACGGCGGGGAATTGAACCCAGGCCTCCTGGTTGCCAGTCAGATGTGTTACCACTATACCACCGAACCCGAGACATCCAGTCAAGCCTCTCGATGCCATCCTAATCCGTCACAATATATATCTTCAAAAACTTCTCCCAAAATGTTTACCCCCAGGGCACTTACTTCCAAAGTCGGATTTTTTCTGAACTCTGCATCCCAAAAGGTACATGTGTACTCAGTTTCAGATTTCTGACACTTCTAGAACATGGATAGAATTAGCGTCAGTCACGATCGTCTATATATATTAGAAGTAGGATTTTTCCTGTACTCAGCCATCAAACAGGTACTTGTGAGGGAATTTTAAATTTTCTGTTTCTGTTTCGTTGGATCGAAAAATAATTCACTAAAATGGAACTTTAAAAAAATTTCCCGATTTTTTTTAAAGGAAAATCTTTTTTATTCTGAAATATAGACTCAGGGAGCTCCATGCCACCCAGTTTTAGCCTTATACGTTTCCCCATTTTGCTGGCGGTAAAAAATATACTTGGAAAAGTAACCCACGCAAATGCTGTGCTCTGGGGAGGTGCTCAGCAAAAGTTCAATCTTTCCTTAAATCAACATCACGTCCGTTATCCGTGCGCCAGCTGCTATTTTTCTATTTCTATCCAATTCGCTAGGATATTTAAAATTCTTTGAAAACGTTACATCCCCAAGAAATATGCCCCAAAAATATTTTGGAAATTTGACATTTGACATTTAAGCTGAGTGCTTCACCAGTCACGTACTTGTGATATTACAGCTTTCCATGGGTCTCCGTTTGATTGAAGCAAAGAGAACTATTTGAAAATACGTTCCACGAAAAGGTGTGCCTTACGATCATCTAAATATAATATGAAAGTAGAATTGTTTCTTCACTCAGCTATTCATCATGTACTTATTTGCCAAGATTAAACTTTCTAGCACCCTCCGTTTTGCTGGATCAGAAAATTCAGGAAAATTTGCAAAATATCTTCCCTCGGGCGTTTTAACCGAAAATTACCAATTTTACCGAAATCAAACCTCAGTGAACTACATGCCCACAAAGTTTCAATATTATACGTTTGTCCTTTTCCCTGGTGAAAAATCATATTTGGAAATGCCGACCAACCCAAAAGCAATTCCCGGAGGGGATGCACCATGAAAAACTTTAGATCCATGCCCTGGGGGCATATTTTTGTGAACCGACGTTTCAAGAAGAGCTAAGGATGAAGATGGCGGCGCCCTTGTGGCAGCACGCTTTCCTTTCCTCGCTTTCCTCGCTTCCTCTTTCTCTATCTTCTCACTCCTGCTATGATGTTTCCTATTGTTCATATCGGCAGGTATCCCAGCAAGAACTTCTTGCCCTAAAGTTCAAGACCTCACAGAATATTCACCCAGACATTGCTGCCATCCTGAATGATCTTGGCATAGGCCCATGCAGGCCGAACTCCAAGGCAAAGATAGACAGCCCAAGATCAAAGCAGCGCAAGAACAAGAAGAAGAAGAAACCTAGGCCTAGAGGTAAACGAGGCGATTTCTGGAACAAACTGAAGCAGAGCTCTCCCGAGAGTCTCAAAAGACCTGCAATGCTGTCAGCCAATGTACAAAGCCTTCCACCAAAAATAGGCCTACTAGCAGACATTCTGCAAAGAAGTCAGTTCAATAGCATTTCTGCCTTTCCGGTAGTCTTTCAGTTCCTTTGGCTTTGGTACTTTGGGAAGTGGGATGATCTTAACAGTCTTCCAGCATTTTGGGAAAGTTTTTTCTGCAAGTACCTGGTTGAAAATCAACTTCAGAGGCTTCACCAGAATGGGATCACAGGATTTGAGGAGGTGTGAACTTAGTCCATCCTGACTTTCTGCTTGACTTGATTTAGCTTGGCTTCTTAACAGTGTCTACTCCTGTATCTTGCCTAGATACAATACCATGAAAGGGTATATTGATTTTTCCACAGATCAAGATGTTCTCTTCAAAGTCTAATTTTGCACCCAAGGCAGCTAACAAATCCTGTCCTGCCACTACGTCAGCTGAAACTCCACACACTTTGGAGGAAAGCCATGCCGGAATACAAACTTCTTTCCCTGCCACACTGAACATTAGCTCAAAGCATCCATGACTCTGAAGCAAATGACCTGAAATACCAAACAATTTGTCTTGGGACTTTACCTGAAACCGAGAGTTGAGGATTTCCTTAGGGATTAAATTTGCATTTACAATAGTTGCCTGAGATCTGGAATCTAAATATATTTCAGTGGGGATGTTTTCAACAGAACCTGATACAATAGGCACACTCACCAAAACATTTTCCCCCCCTCGTTTCACGCCTGGTGAAACGAGGGAGCCTTTGAGTTTCCCTGTTGGACCTTGTTTGGGCAGTCTCTAGCAAAGTGATTTGACTCACCACAAGCATAGCAGGTAACTCCCGACCTTTGTGAAGGTTTTCTCGTTGTTTCTGGTGGCATCCTGCAATTCCNAGAACACTTGACTTTGAGAATCACTACCTTTCTCAACAGCAAGTGCTCCGGAAGCTTGTTCCGAGAAGGTTCAAGATAGTGTAACCCGTGTTGAAAATGCACTAGTAATCGGGTCAAATAGACCCGAGCATAACAGGAGGGGGTATCACAAATATTTCAGCAATGCTTCATGGAGATGAGTTCGGCTTTGAGGTCGTAAATATATTCGAAAAGTTAGGAAAAGTAAAAAAAATTCAGATTTTTTCGATGAAATGCATCGAAGTTACATCGGGTTGAATGAGTGTTCTTGGTCAAATAGACCCGAACAGAATAGGAAGGTTAACATCTTATATTTTTTGTTATGTGACCTTCTCAAAACTATTTTTGTCTTAGCGAGTCGGGCCGAAATAGGAAGGTGAAACCTGGCGCACTTATGAGTAAGAAGACGTTGAGTTAGGGAAAAATTCAACTTTTCTGGTACATACAATCAGGGCACAGCTTTTGGATTGGTCGGATTTTCCAAATATATTATTTCACCAGCGAAAAGGGCAAAGTGAAAAGACTGAAACTTGGCATGTATTTAGTTTATCCAGGACTGATTTTAGTAATACTACATTTCTTCCGGTAAAACACCTCAGGGCACATTTTCTGCACGAGGTGCATCTTCCAGAATCTTTTTTGACCCAACGAAACAGAGAACTATTGAAAGTTGAAACTTGGCTGAGAAGTACCTGTCGGAATGCTCAGTACAGAAAATATCGTACTTTTGAAATTCCTGTATGTCCCTCAGAGCGATTTATGGGAGGGAAGCATTTGAAAATAAATTTCTCTGGTAATTTCTCTGGTAAATAGGGGCACATGAAGGGATCTTAATTAGGCAGGGTAAACAACATCGGATTAATGATTTCAATATATATTGGTTACGTCCCCTCATGTTTAGGAATATTTGAAATGAAGTAATTACATTATAGATAGTGGAGGCACACTCATATTTTTCGGTGATCTTATCTTCAAATGATGAATGATAACTGCTCCTTTTCTCACTCCTGCTCTGGCCATCCAGTAATTAAACCAATTTGGCAATACAATATTTAACGTCAATATATTGGGTCATTCATAGACTTTCATGGCTTTCCTTGTCAAAATAAGCCCACAAATTCGAGATCTTCTAATTCGTGCATCTTGGCCTGTGTGTGTTTAAGAATGGGGACGCTGACAGGAATTGATAATTGCGTTGCCTCTTGCCAATACCGAGAAGCTAGATTTCTTAAGGGGCATACAAAACAAAATATCTAGAAGGAAATAAAGTTTGTTTCCTTCTAGATATATTTTTTAAAATTTTCCTGGAGACGTATTTCACACTGAGAGACTCCAAAAATTCCATTCATAAATTTGCCATTGACAATTTCTTCTGAGAGCAAAATAATTTAAAGAGATGCAGATTTTTCTCCCACGTCAATTCAAGACGCACCAATGAGCTGGAAATAAAACAACGAAGTATTTATTTTCGGAATACAAAAAAATTATTGCTTTCACGGCTACTAAAGTATTTACGCAATTACTCATAGAAACATACAGGAAATACAATTTTCGGAAACTAATTTCATGTAACATACCAAACGTGACCGAAATTCAGCTTGTGGTAGCGAGCTATGTCAGATAACGGGGCAAATATGTTAATTTTATATTGCATTCTTGAGGAAGAAAAATCATGTTCAGTAAATATACTTATTCCAAAATATTTCCATTAGAATGGTAAAAATGTTGAGACATTTGTGACTCAACTTGCTAAGAGACAAAAGCCATGTTGTCATTTTGCCATATCCCCCAAACATTGTATGATTGGGGGATCCAATAGCTAAATCAGCTTTTTTTCTCAAACAGTAGTGAATTTGTTCAAGTTGTAATAGCGATTGCTTAAGAGACAAAAGCCATGTTGTCATTTTGCCATATCCCCCAAACATTGTATGATTGGGGGATCCAATAGCTAAATCAGCTTTTTTCTCAAACAGTAGTGAATCTGTTCAAGTTGTAATAGCGATTGCTTAGAGAAATGACATATTCTGAGGACGGTGTAAGTGTACCAGTAATTTCCTTCCCCAGGATAAAATGTTCCAGTGTATCTTTTCCGGAGGGGAGGAGGGTCGGAGTTAATCGTTGCATCAAGATTACTTCTCCTAATAGCTCCGCCCCGAACAGAAACTCATTTTTTGAGCTGGAATTCCTGAAGTTATTCCTCCGGCTGGGTTCGGTCGGACTGAATCTTTATGCTGAGGAAGCGGAGGGGAGTGAGACAGGGAACACTAATGGTAAGCTTTCATCTACGATGGAATCCGATTCGTGATTTTGAGGATGACTCATTGAAAAGAGCAGATAAGGGATAAACAAACACTGAATGTTTTACGATGCCACTTAGGCTTTTGGCCTCCCTTCCCCTGTCCTTCCTCTATTTCCAGAGGGGAAGAAGGATATCCATTCCGAACGATCCAGATAACTTGCCTGACGCAGCACTCTCCCTGGCCTCCAAACCCCTCAGCCCCAATAGCCCCGTCGGGTCCTTAACGCATCACTGTCCATGTCCAATGCATTTTCCGATTTACGGCTCTTAACTAACCTATGACGTGGGAGAAGGTTTCTTAAAAGTGTGGCACTAATATATTGACACTAATAAAAGTATGACACTGTAAAAATTTCCTAGTCACCAGCAACAGCCATGTTCAGAGCCGCACAGCTATGATGGGCGTTTTACACAGTTCTGGTACACAGAAATGCTCGATTCTGATGAAGATAGGCGGCATTTTCTCCTTTTCTTGAATTCTGAGCTTGCGTGCTTTATTCGACCAACAAGGAAATTCATTTTCTAACAATTGGTGGACACTGAGCTCCCTATGACTTGTAAGGAGACAAATTATGCGATGAGCCATGAGAGCAATACTCGAGATGAATGACAGAACCATTTCAAGATAAGCAAAGAAAGAGATTACGTTATATTAATGTGCAATTATGGAGTAGGAAATGTCAATACGCTTCAGCATTCTTAGATCAGTTAGGGAAATGTTCCTGATGAAGTTCTGCAGACTTTCCCATCTCTACGTGACTTGAACGAATTGACTGAATTGGTAGTTTTAAATGTTGTTAATAAAGGCACCACGAATATACTGCATAGAAAGCAAGGAAGAGCTTAACACGTTCGTTCAAAGACAGGCCTTACTTGCTCGTTTATTCCACGCTTCCAAAGACTTCCTTTCACACATCCAGGAATCGGGTAGCCATCCAGGAGAGGCAGGAGAAAGTTAGCAGGAATAGACTGATCCGCAAGAGTAAGGCCAGGTTGCACTAGTCGTCGTCGCAGATGCACTTCGTTAGTTCATTATTTGTTTCTCATTCATTGNGAAACAGAGAACTATTGAAAGTTGAAACTTGGCTGAGAAGTACCTGTCGGAATGCTCAGTACAGAAAATATCGTACTTTTGAAATTCCTGTATGTCCCTCAGAGCGATTTATGGGAGGGAAGCATTTCAAAATAAATTTCTCGCTATGGTAAATAGGGGCACATGAAGGGATCTTAAATTAGGCAGGGTAAACATCATCGGATTAATGATTTCAATATATATCTTGGTTACGTCCCCTCATGTTTAGGAATATTTGAAATGAAGTAATTACATTATAGATAGTGGAGCACCTAAGGCACACTCATATTTTTCCGTGATCTTACCTTCAAATGATGAATGATAACTGCTCTTTTTCTCTCTCCTGCTCTGGGCATCCAGTAATTAAACCAATTTGGCAATACAATATTTAAAGTCAATATATTGGGTCATTCATAGACTTTCATGGCTTTCCTTGTCAAAATAATCCCACAAATTCGAGATCTTCTAATTCGTGCATCTTGGCCTGTGTGTTTAAGAATGGGGACGCTGACAGGAATTGATAATTGCGTTGCCTCCTGCCAATACCGAGAAGCTAGATTTCTTAAGGGGCATACAAAACAAAATATCTAGAAGGAAACAAAGTTTGTTTCCTTCTAGATATATTTTTTAAAATTTTCCTGGAGACGTATTTCACACTGCGAGACTCCAAAAAATTCCATTCATAAATTTGCCATTGACAATTTCTTCTGAGAGAAAAATAATTTCAAGAGATGCAGATTTTTCTCCCACGTCAATTCAGACGTCAATGAGCTGGAAATAAAACAGCGAACTCTTTATTTTCGGAATACAAAAAAATTATTGCTTTCACGGCTACTAAAGTATTTACGCAATTACTCATAGAAACATACAGGAAATACAATTTTCGGAAACTAATTTCATGTAACATACCAAACGTTACCGAAATTCAGCATGTGGTAGCGAGCTATGTCAGATAACGGGGCAAATAAGTTAATTTTATATTGCATTCTTGAGGAAGAAAAATCATGTTCAGTAAATATACTTATTCCAAAATATTTCCATTAGAATGGTAAAAATGTTGAGACATTTGTGACTCAACTTGCTGAGAGACAAAAGCCATGTTGTCATTTTGCCATATCCCCCAAACATTGTATGATTGGGGGATCCAATAGCTAAATCAGCTTTTTTCTCAAACAGTAGTGAATCTGTTCAAGTTGTAATAGCGATTGCTTATATGATGGGCGTTTTACACAGTTCTGGTACACAGAAATGCTCGATTCTGATGAAGATAGGCGGCATTTTCTCCTTTTCTTGAATTCTGAGCTTGCGTGCTTTATTCGACCAACAAGGAAATTCATTTGGTGGACAAACTAACTAAACCATTTGGTGGACTAACAATTGGTGGACACTGAGCTCCCTATGACTTGTAAGAAGACAAATTATGCGATGAGCCATGAGAGCAATACTCGAGATAAATGACAGAACCATTTCAAGATAAGCAAAGAAAGAGATTACGTTATATTAATGTGCAATTATGGAGTAGGAAATGTCAATACGCTTCAGCATTCTTAGATCAGTTAGGGAAATATTCCTGATGAAGTTCTGCAGACTTTCCCATCTCAACGTGACTTGAACGAATTGACTGAAATGGTAGTTTTAAATGTTGTTAATAAAGGCACCACGAATATACTGCATAGAAAGCAAGGAAGAGCTTAACACGTTCGTTCAAAGACAGGCCTTACTTGCTCGTTTATTCCACGCTTCCAAAGACTTCCTTTCACACATCCAGGAATCGGGTAGCCATCCAGGAGAGGCAGGAGAAAGTTAGCAGGAATAGACTGATCCGCAAGAGTAAGGCCAGGTTGCACTAGTCGTCGTCGCAGATGCACTTCGTTAGTTCATTATTTGTTTCTCATTCATTGTTGTCGTGTTTGAAGTTCTCTTGGCAGTCTCTTGCTGTCCGGTCACACGATTTGTATGAAATCGGACTTATTTCCGCGTTCTTTCTCTCTTCATTTCAGGATTACTTCTATTAAGCGTGTCAAGCACAGAAAGGAACCAGACCCTTCCAAGTGTCGTAGTCGTGTACGTGGGTAGAAATCGCGTATCCAAAAACTAAGCATTTCCTTTGACTTATAAATGTAAGAAGGAACTCCAAATACCTCAGCATAGAATTCTCGTCCTTAGCTCCACCGTTATAGGCGAACGGGCTGGCAGAAAAACATCCCACTACGTCTAACGGAATTATGTTTGACTCATTGAAAAGAGCAGATAAGGGAAAAACAAACACTGAATGTTTTACGATGCCACTCAGGCTTTTGGCCTCCCTTCCCCTGTCCTTCCTCTCTTTCCAGAGGGGAAGGAGGATATCCATTCCGAACGATCTAGATAACTTGCCTGACGCAGCACTCTGCCTGTCCTCTAATCCCCTCAGCCTCAATAGCTCCGTCGGGTCCTTAACGCATCGCTGTCCATGTCCAATGCATTTACCGATTTACGGCTGACTTAACCTTTGAACTGAGAATTGGACGAACATGATTCCCATGAATACTCAGAAGCCCGGCTGTTGCAAGAGCTGAAAACTGCTCAAGAAGGGAATTCTTTTTTTAAATAGGGATTTCGCTCGTCCCAAGGAAGACGTGAGACAAGGCAATATTCGCTTATAAGGCAGCATTCGTCGTCACTCGAAAATCACTCTAACTCTCCCCACCATCTTATAGCTCATCGAATCTAGATCAGCAGAGTAGCCTCTGAATATTTACAAGAGTTTGGCCTTCACCTCTGAGGTTCTTTAATACTTCGAGACAGAAGTACCTATGGCTGGGGGACCACCTTCTTTTCTGTGACCTTGTTTGTAATAGAAAATAAATGCCTGACTCGTTTGGTTTCAAACCCAGATCCTCTCTCACGAGAGTCAAGGAAGCTACCAACCGATCCTTTCCCGAAGTACGTTTAAGAGAGAGACTCCCCTGTGTGACGTCACATGCCTGGGCTTTCCTAGACTCGTCTCCCGTGCACGTTATTGAAGCTCCTATTGCCCCAACCTTGTATTCAGTAACCTTGGTGGGACCACGATTCGAATCGGGCCCATGGTGTCGGGTTCTGAAAAGTTCAGACGAACGTTAGCTTTCATGTTGACATTTGGTGAATTTTACCCGTAAATGCCTGGACACACCGTTCTACCGTCTCCGACGTTGCTGCATCAATTTGACATGACGATTGCACTGAATTAGAATGGGGTGTGTGCTGAGAGTGAGTTTTCTGGCAGTGTACTCACCGGCATTTAAACTTGCTATCTTGAAGCTGTTGTTTCGTGGTCTGGGCTCGGAATATTTCCATCAAAAGGGATGCCGACAAGACTTCCTTCGAAAGGACGGTGGAGCTGGTGCATGGCGTGAACGTTTTTCTTTCGACGAATCTGCCGAAAGATCGAAAGAACTCCTTTGGTTGCCGACAAAAGTTGTAAAAAGGCTAATAATTACTTCATTTCATTCAATGTATAAGGATCGGTGCGGCCGAGGAATGCCAGTGTTCACGTACGGCGTAACGAATGTTAGGAGTCATATTGGAATTACCAGGGAATATAATATATTATTTGGAGTTAACCAGTCACCCCGTAATAAATAGAATCTAAAGCGTGAAATATTTTCCAAGTGACCTAAATTAACTCAGAGTGACAAAACTGAGCAAGCCGTTGCGCCATATTGACTTTGAGTTGGGGAGCATGGACGGATATAGCAGTGGATTGCCCATGTTTATTCATTGGCGCTACTGTGGCACCCAACAAGTGCGGCATCTGTGAGTACACCATCTATCTCAGTTATTTCAACAAACGAGGTACCTACGTATGAAGCGAGATGGCGCACCTTTGTATTTCGTTGGAATGAGGAAGTGAATTGCTGTTAAGTTCCCCCTTCCACCTGACATTTGCTCATAGGCAGCGAAGAGGAAGGCACTCGAATAATCTCAATGCATTTGTCTGAGAAAAATAGGCAGGATTAGAAAGACGCCTGGTAACTGCGGAGGATGGATGGTTCATATCGGGACCTGAATCCACGGGAGCAGGATGAAATCGTATTCTGCTCTCCGATTGTGAAGGTCGTGTCTTAATGTCCTATGGGGGGGGGGGGAGCTGGATTCGGGTGGGATGAGAGAGGTCATTCAAGGAATCTAATCCAATGGGAATTTCCAGAGCTGTGAAATAACCAGAAATAATCACAAAGTTGCGTCAAATCGGGTGCGAAAGCCTCAGAGGGACGCAATCGGTGGAGTGTAGTACTCGCTGGGGTATCTGCCATAGCAAGGGCCACTCAACGGAAATGCCTCCGGTAGGGAAGCAGAACATGATACGAATATATGTACATTTACTCCAAACCTCTTCTAATAATCATGATAATCAGGATAATCATGCCGAGTTATGATTATCATGATAAGCATGCCGAGTTATGATTATCATGATAAGCATGCCGAGTTATGATTATCACGATAAGCATGCCGAGTTATGATTATCATGATAAGCATGCCGAGTTATGATTATCATGATAAGCATGCCGAGTTATGATTATCATGATAATCATGATAATCATAACCTGATCATCATGGCGAGTGCTTGATGCTGACCTTATGTGACGCGTTAATGTTCGCCCAAGATAGGGTCCACATGTGGATTTCCAGCGTAGGTCCAGCATGGATGTTCAGCCTGGGAAGGGACCTGGAGTGACCCAAATCGACCAATCTGTCCAGAATGAGTCTAGTTATTCTGTAGAATATGAATTTTTTTAAAACTAATAGTGACAAGGAAACCCGCAGCATCTTAGAGTGATCGAGAGAGACTCAAGGCGATCCTAATCGACTCATTGAGTGAAATTATGAGTCATTTCGAGGCGCCCCATTTTGAGAAAAAAATGACCCAGAGCGACGCAAATTGGCCCATAGCCTCAACTTGAGCACAATGATCCCACAGCGGCTCTGATTGCATTACAACTAATCTGGATAGAGCAGATTTACCTCAATAACGAAGGACTACTTATTCTGAAGTAACCCCAGTTCACCAAGATTAAGAACGATCCAAATTGACTCATCTATTTGCCGAAGGTTATGGGTTAAAATTTTTTCTAATTACAGGAGGTTGAGATTTAAGAGGAATGCTTTGTGCTTAAGAGAAATGCTTTAAGATAAATTTCAGCTGTTCGTGCCTTCTTTGATCAAAGCAATGTGGGTTGTGCATTGATTTGATTGTGATTCACCGCAGTTCTCTTTTTAATATTAGCTCAAGTTGCGCCCATCGGTCACTTTCTGTCAATTTTGGCCACTCGAAGCGCATTCCAGTAAATAAAGAGCTCCCTTTGAAATTTTAATGTTGAAATTGGTGCAATGCATCAGTTTTGGGTCATATGATCATCTTAAACCACCCAGGCATCTTGAGTCACTCTGGGGAAAAATGAGCTCAAGTTGGTGATTTGGGCCACAGTCTCACTTTCAACCTATCTGGGTCACTCATAAAAGAATTTGTGATTAAGGTAATATTGGTATTGTCACGATCTGTAAAATGTGTACATTTATGTATTTACCACACATGAATTCATTTGAATGTTGCCTACTGCATGAGGGTTCTGTAGGTCATACGACGGGAGATAGCGCCGCACGACCAACCCATAATTAAGGGAGGCCACTTTTGTCTGTCCTCAAATGCTTCATGTATACCTTTATATTTATTTATTCTCTGCATCATCTTCCAAGTTATATTCTGAATTTTTCCCAATTAACCGAGAACGCAGACACCTGATGACGTTGCTCCGGAGAATGGTGCTTAGCTGTAAAGAAAGGACAGCCTGTTGACTCTTTCAAGCTTCGCCTGAACCTACCTCGGAGAGCAAGAACTGCATCAGCGAAACGAAAGAAATGAGGAGAATTACCCTATATTCCCATTGTGCAGAATAGATAGGCATTCTCGCGGTAGGGTTTCAACCACAGGCTTCGCCTAAGTGGTCCCTACTGAGCGTATCAAGTTAGTGCACACTAGTCACCGCTCTTACGAGCTCCACTTATACTTTTTGGTTGATAGTTGGTGCCAGGAACCCCGCTTAAGATTAAAAAGACTGAATAGGCTTTTCCAGGACTAGTGAACTAGTCTTTTGGTAACAAGAGAGTTTTACTTGTCTCGTTTGTTTGTCTGTATGATTGTTGCCTGGTGCTTGAGATTGTCTTGTTGCTGTTAAGTTTCCCTGTACCGTGGAAGGTCGAATCAACCTAGTTGGCCTGTGATATTTTTTTTTGTCGCAAGCGGAACCGCAACTCTTATTACCATTGAACTTTCAGCCCGTGTTAAAGATAATTTGTGTAGAGTATCCGACCTCGTGAGTTTTTTGGGATCCCAAAATAACTACAACTGTTTGTCCATGACTGCATTCGGACTTCGGACTGGTGGACGGACCGAGCCAGTATTGAGGTCTTCCAGATGGAATTATCCGGATAGATCGGCCGGCTGAGTCAAGCCGTCAAAACCGTGACATTACGATACCGATGCAGGTTGACGGGTTAGTTCCAATATTCTAGCTAGGAACTGAATTTTTTTTACAGTACCTTTACAATACTAAATCAGGTGAATTCGACTTTTATTTATCGATAATAAGAGAACGGTGGCATACATATATGGTGGCAAAAGCAATTAGGATCTTCCTCCCAACATTGTTCTTCCTTGAAAGACGATGAATAAGAAATGTAAACCGGGAATAATATGAGTCACAACAGTTTAAAATTGTTGCACAGAGTAAATTTGTTGCACAGAGTAAATTTGTTGCACAGAGTAAATTTGTTGCACAGAGTAAATTTGTTGCACAGAGTAAATTTGATGCACGATCTCATTTAGGGAGTAGGCTGAAGACTTGATAGCAGTTCTTCAAAAGAGTTCTGCTGGTTGCAAATTTGTTCTTCCTATGCATAAAAGCTTAGTATATGAAGTTTTCTTCATTCAGATATCAGCAACAGACAGACCAGGCAATACGAAATTATTTCACAAATCGAACAATTTCTTCAATTACTGATATAATTGGTCCAACGATGGGAATGAGTTTGAGCCAACTGGGGCCAGCAGATCTCTGCCGAATTTGACCGAGTTGGTCCACTTTTTCCTGCAGACGTTTCTCGAATTCTTTTCTCTCCTCTGAAAATGCTTTGCTCATGTTGGCTACCTCTTGGTTCAATTGAGCGATTTCCTTCTTTAGCGATTCCGCCCGTTCATAAACGACTTGCATATTGTCCACAGGCTGTCTGCTGAAGTGAGTGATCGTTCTCCAGAGAGACTCCGCTTCCCTTCGAAATGCGGCCATCTCGATTTCGTCGTGTCGGTCGTGGCATGCGTCGACGGCCATCATGAGCATCTTTCCTGGACCGTGGCTGTTTCTTGCGAGGGAATCCCAGAACTCCTCCTTAATTCTGTCCAGGGTTATTGGAACTTTTCGGTTTTGCCGTCGGCGTTCTTCCTTTTCGCTGAAATTCCATCGGCTGAAGACAACCACCAAATTGTAGCAAAATGCACCTCCAAACATTTCAGTCAGCAATTCGATGTGCTTCCCCTGCTGCTCGTCAAATCTGGGGTGCTGGGAGTTCTTGACCCAGATGAAAGCGTCGACTGCCCCTTCCTTTCGAATTCTCTCCACGAACTTCTCTCTGTGTTGCAGTTCCACCCCTTCCCGATCTCCATAACCGGGAGTGTCTATGATGCGAATGGGCCTGCTCCTGTCTCCAAGCCAGAATCCATCCTTGATCGTCGCCTCGAAGGTGCAACAAGCCGGACTGTCGCTCGTGGGAAATCCCCCTTCGTCATCGTGCTCGAAGCCGAGGAGGACGTTCGCGAGGGTAGATTTCCCACTTCCCGTCACTCCCAATATTAGAATATTCAACCGCCTGTTTCCAGCCATACTTAAAAGGCTTTCGTCAGACACTTTTTCCTCTCAGATGCCTGTTTCACTTTTCAAATAAGGTGGTCTCTGGAAATGAAGCCACCAAAAAGGTTTGCCTGCTGCAAAACAATGCATATCATATTTATAATTGTTACTCTTAGGGAAAATTTCTAGCTTCTTCTATACAAGAGGAATGAATGCAATGCACACAGTATTAATGTCTAATACAAAACGTTCACTACTTACCTGTGTTCCTAATATTTTTACACACTAAATACTTTCCCTCAATAAAAAATAATATACCACCTTTTTTCTTTGCTTTTTTGTGAGAGTTTCTAATAAAGAAGAATTCCAACAAAGATATGGATACAATTCGAATATATATTTATATTTGCGGGATTGTTTGCTGTTTGAGGGGATGTACTAAAAAAGACAGGTCTCTCCGGCGCTCCAAAAATTTAAGAAAATTTAATAGTTCTTCATTCATTGTACAATTTGCGAAATTGGAGATTGGAGGTTTTAAAGAAAGGGGGAAAAAGCTTCACTTTACGAGTGGGTTTTTGAACAGAGAATTATCTGTTAATGCCACTTTATTCCAGGGAAAATACATTATATTTCCTTGAAATCAAGCAGCATTACCGGATACTTTGTTCAAAAATCCCCCCATAATTTTTCTTTAAGATTTAACTTTACTATAGAACTTGTCGGGCGTTAGTTTCAAGCTTTGTAAGCAGGATTGAATTGATATTCAGTTTCCTCGAATACGCCAGCGCATGATTTTTCATTTGAATTTCACTGAATTTTCATAAATTTTGAGCATTATATCGCGTGAACGCACTTTTTCTTCTAGTGGGTGGACGGGAAACAGCTTTTTCTTGGAAATTTACTTCCTTTCACTACATGTCGAATCACTGCTGCGACTATTATTAGGAAATATGAAAAGAAGAAAGTCTGGTAAACGTTCGACCGAGAAATTAGCCCTCTCGGTGCCCACCCAAAATCCGATTTTTCCTGAAATCACCACTATGAAATCTTCTGTACATCACTGACAAGTAAACAAGTTGATCGAATATCTCGATCATCTCTTGTTTCGAGATAATGAGTGGAAAAACCTATTCGCTTCCGATACGATAGAGACCATAAAAAGAAAACACCGAGTCGGTGAACCAGGGTTATGCATGAACCCAGGCATCACGGTTGTCCAACTTTGAGTGTCAGCGGTTGAACCTGGACCAACTTCGCAGTCGGCTGCTTGTGCAGGTCTCACATCGGCACTAGTGCGGCAGGCAACATTTGCCCGATTTGTAGGCAAGACCACAACCAGGGAAAACAGTTATTTTAATAAATGAAGTTCACTCTAATGCAATGTGTAACCGCTAATATAAGAAACCAAATACAAACACCATGTGGAACTGGACTCGAAAAATGGAGGAAGCGAACACATTAGAATCCCCTCGAGACGCTCGATCTACTTGCACCCGCCGGACGGAATATGATAAGGCGAATAGTGCAATGCTTGCCCATGCGCTTGCGTGTGAATCCCTCGAAAGTGAATGCAATGCCCGAGGGTTTACGAAAGGGCGCTTCTTCCGTACGATGAAGTAGGCAGAGGTTGACATGCGTCCAGACAGTGCGAGGCCACTCAAATCACTACTCTCTCTCGGCTACAGACGCATTTTAGCTTTGCAGACGGCTTTCAGGCGACCCGGCTCTGTCAGAAAGCGACTGACGTGAATCGAAAATCCAGTTAATGCCTTTTACTCTTGAGAAAAACAAATCGGAGTGCCAAAACTGAGGAAAGTGTATCAAGGCCTAGGTCTGCATCAAATGATGAGTTGAACTACAGTGAAGCCAAATAACTTTTCCCCCCATTTCGCACTTTTTTCCTTGAAAATACAATGTCTACAAATTATTTATGAACTTTGCTTGGAGTCTGTCGAAGTTCTCCCATCCCTTCTCATTATCGGGCTGAAAATTAACTCATTTTGTCCCAACTTGATTATCCGTGGCATTTTTGAAAACCTGTGTGCATACTTATAAAATCACTTAGTGGTATAAATGCTGTCCTCCATCGATGAAACAAATCCGGTCGAATAAGGAAGAGTTCTGCTTCGCGGCAATGATTTTCATTTTAGACATTTTAACGATTCCACTAAAATGAAAAAAAGGACGTCCTGCAAATGGGACGATAGGACGAAAGGGGTTGTAGGGTCGGTCAGATTTTCATAATGGGGAACTTGTGCAAGTGCTCTGAGTCATTGTCAGCGGAAATTCGATATTGGTATCAGAACACCAGAAATCAAAGGATGTTGATACTCCCGTCTCGTACCGTTTTTTCCCTCTCACTCCTATCAACGCCGCCTCGAAACGGCTCTAAAAGGCTTTGCTTTCACCAGCAACAGAGAAATAAACATTTATTTGGTTTTAGAAGAAAATTTTGGAAAAGATCGATATCAATGGGCTTTGGTGGAGCCCAATACCTTTTGTCAACTCCTTCCGGCGACAAAATTCAACCGTCTCGTGTTCCTCTCTGAGAGCAACAACAGTAATGAAATTTGGCTTACTTCTTCCTCTCTCAACACAGAATCGCTCCTGCAAATTTGAAGCTTCGTCTCCCCGGGTTTGCGGAGAACGCAGAATCTCGCTTTTGAGAAATGTGAATTTCGTTCTGGTATTTTTTTTTCACCCACCTGGGTAGCCACTCTTGGGCAGTTTTCGGAGAAAGTGAACTACCAAATCAAAGATATTGACCTGAAGGTGACAAAATGTCCCCCTTTTTTGCTTTCAGTGTATCATTTCGCCATAAAAAGTGAACTTAGATGCCGTTAATTTAGGCTCAGCGCAATGGCTTTGGACCCGTCCTCCAGTGTTGCCGGATATAATGCCTTAGCTATCCCAGATTCATGGCTTCTTCAGCCTTAGAATCGTTGTCTGGATCTTCCCTTCTTAATTTAGGAAACAATACTGTGCTGATTTCATGGGATGAGCTGAGATTGAAGCGGTGGTTTGTATTGGCTGATGGATTTTGGTTGAATAAGACATCGAACGTCCTTAAATTAACATGATGGCAGCCAGCTCGTTTGTCATGCTTTCTAAAGGCACTTTCTTACTCAGAATGAATCGAGACGATTCGAGGAACTCTGGATGGGCCTAATGTTCCCGACCGCACTGAAATGGCTCATAAAACTTGAAAAAGACCTACATTCGGTCTAACGTTACACGTTTTCTGTTAAGTGGGCCATTAGAAACTGCAAAGGCCTGTGCTCGGCCTAACGTTACACGTCCTCAACGTCTCGAAGACGAGGGATCGGTCCTCATCAGTTTAATTGGTCCGAAGGCCGAGGATTGAGTTTCTTTTGAATGAAAAAAGGCAGTCCTAGGCCTGACCCGAAGACAGTCCGTCGGTTAGGCCTAGATCTAACGTTAGTGAGTTCCGTAGCGAAGGTGGCGTGGGGGGGGGGGGGGGTATGGTGAAGTTGAAGAAAGGTAAACCATTGAAATTGGTTTTCACGTTCCTACATGTTAATTATAATTATTGTTCGGTATGCCGTTAAAATGAAGTGAATGGGAGCCATGGAAAAAGTCGAAATGGTGTTTCAATGAATTAGGCATTGCGAAAATTATTCATCCAATTTTAAATTAATAAGCAAGAAAAATAGCTGCAGGATTTATAGTCAGTTTGAAGCACCAAAATGTATAAATATTTTTTCGATGTGAAACCTTTTTTCCTAAACAAACTTACCAGTATGAACAATGTAATTTTAACATGTCAAAATAAATTGGATGAGCCAAAATAGGAACAATGACGCCTTTCAGAGCAGTATCACTCGATATTTGGGCTCCAATGAAGAGTCCCATTGATGGGACTCCTTATTGGATAGATCCAAGAACCCCAGAAATCAATACTTCACGGTGTATAGGTTAATTTTAACCTGCAGTCACCATCAGGCCATGAGAAAGACACATCGGCCAATTTGAAAGGCATTTGGGCTTACCCAAAAGACCTAATTAATGAATTTGTGCCACACAGGGTTCATCTGCTTTGCTTCACCGTCACCAATCTAAATTAAATGGAGAAACGTATGATTACTTTTGTTTCCACAGAATGGATTGGAAAAAAGAGATAGTCGCCTTCCAGCCTCTTCTCTCTTTCCATAATTCATCGTGGATACTCTCTATTGAAGGTATTTCACACTGTTGAAGAATGTTATAGTAGCAATGAATATTTTTTATGTGCCGAAAATGATAATCGCCAATTTTGCAACCAAATAACAACGTCCTTGATTTTACAAAATGTCACTTGAAGTCTGAAGCTTGAGGAAATCTTCCCGTCCTAGCCCAAAGAAATCTTTTCACGTTTGTAGGCGTTATTTACATGTTACCAGGGTTACCCTGGGGCGGTATTTATATCCATAATATTATCATTGATATTTCAAGTAAATAACTTATCCACATCTATTCATTGAGTTGATATCGGAAGGAGGAAATTTCCTTTCCTAAACAGCGACTTTCATCACCGCAAGAAAAGTAGATAGGAAAAAGGTAACGGAATCCTCTCTCATGAAGTAATTTCTCCTCTTCATCACTTCATTCTCCTCCATAAATGTTGATGAAATAAGTATTGTCACTCTTTCATATCGTGAGTCTTCACTAAGTCCAAAAATTTCCCATGTGAGAAATATGGTTGTTTGCTACGTCATCGTAAATTTCTAGTGAGTCTTTCCCAAGATTTATCTTCGTGTTTCATCAAGATCCAACCAGCATTGCAATTATTCAGATTGCAATCTTGCTATTATTCAGAGGCAGAGAGGCCTTTTTTGCTGAACTTTTCAATCGGAAATGCAGCGGGTATGCTTCCTAGTCGTCTGAATTAATTTCTGGCGGTGCACAAATGGAGCCAATGTGCACGTTATTATGCGTTAATGAACATGAGGCGATTTTGGAAGTACCTGATGACAAAAATTGATTTTATTTATATATATTCACTGCTGAAATACAATGAAATACAAGTAGTCTGGACGCAGTGAGGAATGAAGAAGACAAAATTCGAGCTCGAGGATATTATGCACAATCCACACATTTGCAAGGCCTCGGACTTTTCGCACAGATATTCTGAGTCAAGTTTTTGCACTGATATGAACGAACAGGACAGACGCGTGTAGACGACGAAGAACAGGATACGATGAGAGAAATCATCCGGGTATATAAGCACATGCTGAAATGTGTAATCCTCTCGATGGCTACAGTGCATTAGAGGATAGGGCAAGATGAAGATCCATATCTCCGTTCCTTTTCGGCCAAGGAATTTGATAATTCCGCGATTCGTTTCTGCATTTGCTGTCGTTCCTCGCTGAATCCCGCGAGTACTGTCGTGAGCTTATTCTGGAGTTCGCTGATTTCTAGCCTCATCTTCTCCATGTTTTCGTAAGCCACTTCGACGTGATCCACCGGCTGGGTGCTGAAGTTCGCGACTGTCTCCCAGAGAGAGCCCACTTCTTTTTTAAATGCGGCCTTTTCTGTTTCATCCTTGTCGTTGTAGCAGGCGTCGATTGCAACCATGGGCATCTTGTTCTCATATTTACGGCCTGGAAAACATTCCATCAAGGATTTCCAAAAGTCATTTTTGACTCCTTCCAATGTTATCGGCTTCTTCCTCCGTAGACGTCGACCTTCTTCTCCTTCGCTGAAATTCCATCTGCTGAAGACAACCACCAAATTGAAGCAAAACGCGCTTCTGAACATTTCCTTCAGCAAATCCAGATATGCTTGCTCCTGCTTGTCAAATCTGGGGTGCTCCGAATTTTTGACCCAAATGAAAGCGTCCACCGCCCCTTCCTTTCGGATCCTTTCCACAAACTTTCTCCTGTGATCCACTTCCGTCCCCTCCCGGTCGCCATAGCCGGGGGTGTCGATGACCCGGACAGGCTTCGTTTTGTCGCCGAACCAGGATCCGTCTCTCATCGTGACCTGTTGGGTGCAGCAGGCAGGGCTGTCACTCGTGGCAAATCCATGCACTTCGTCATCGTGTTCATAGCCGAGCAGGACGTTCCCAAATGTGGATTTCCCACTTCCTGTCACTCCCAAAATCAGTATCTTCAACCGTCTATTTGCATCCATCCTGGAATGTGATTCTCTCCTTTTCTCGATCTTACTTTTCCCTTAAACTTTCAGGCTCCAGGAAAAGATTGCACCAAAGATCTGGTGTAAAAAACTAGGTAAAATCTGCACGCGGTGAGAGAAAATGGTAAGCTTACTTTGGGAAAGTCAGATTTGTTCCTGTTCCTATTAGATAAACATTCCTTGTACAACCTAGACAAAGAAAGGAAGCAATTCGTTGTGCATTATTTCATCATAAAACAGTTCGGTTGTGTGCGATATTTGATGTATTCCCTATCATGCCTTTACCTCCTAGAAGTAATTATATTTATGTTTTACTGTTCCTGAGCAAGTGGGTGGGGGGGGGGGGGGTCGATTCAGGTAGAATGCAGGATCGTGAATATATAATTGTCATAGAACTTCGAAATTAGCTATGAGCCACCTTGAAATGATACTTGCCACGTTCAATATTAAGACGCGAAAAGTAAAACATCTGTGAAGTCCAGACATCACAGAGTGAGTCTATGTCGCGACTGTCGCAAGGGCATACCAGCAAATTGGGAATAATGATATGAACGCGTGTATGTGGACAAGAGTAGTATGGTATTAACGCAGTTATTTAGGGTAGTACAATATTAGGGAAAATGAATTTCTAATGGCAAGAATCGTCGGTTAGACAAACATGCAACATGAGTCAATTAGTGAAAGTTGAAAGAGTGAAATTAGCGAGAGGGAGTGTCGAATCATTCGCGTAATATCAAGCATAGCTTCATGAAACCGTGAACATTTGGCGTCCTGTTCTAATTCTCTAAGGTGAGTCATTCCAGAGTGCAAAAATAAACTGCCTGGTAAAGCAAAAACAGAGAGGCGACTTCTTGAACCCTTTCAAGCACGAATTTTTAGATGTAGGTGAACGCCCATTTAATGGACTTTTCAACATTCAGAAATCATAGCAGACTCAGCAGACAATCATACTGGGGCATATTCCGGTCAGTCAATTAATTCATTAACGGCAAAGTGGGGTAATGGGTTAGCTAATTCCTTCCAGGAGGCATTCATTCGGGAAATAAGACTATCTCCTCAGCTACTTCTTTCCTGGTTGCACACGTGATTGGAAAAGGGTGGAGACTTCTTCAACTACTGAAATAATTCCACGGGCAAGAGGGAGGACGACTTCGCTGAGAAACGGTCCGATGATGGGAATGTCTTTCAGCCAAGAGGGGCCGTTATATCTCTGCTGGGTTTGAGTCAAACGGTCGACCTGTTGGTGAAGACGACTCTCCAGTTGTCTTCTCTCTTCAGAGAATTCCTCACGCATGTTCTCGAGCTGTTTCTTTAGTTCTTTGATTTCCGTCTTTTGCAACTCCATGTTTTCATACGCAACTTTTATGTTCTCAACTGGCTGTCCGCTGAACTCAGTGATCGTTTTCCAGAGCGATTCTACTTCCCTTTGAAATCCAGCACTCTCAATTGCATCAGTTCTGTCGTAGCATGCATCGACGGCCATCATGAGTATCTTATCCATTCCTTGATAATTTCCGACGAGGGATTTCCAGAACTCATCTTTGATTCTGTCCAGTGTTATTGGGATCTTACGGTTTCTCCGTCGCTGCTCTTCCTTTTCGCTGAAATTCCATCGACTGAAAACAACCACCAAATTGAAGCAAATGGCGCCTCCAAACATTTCCACAAGCAATTTCAAATGTTTTGCTTGTTGTTCGTCAAATCTTGGTTCCTGGGAATTCTTGACCCAAATGAAAGCGTCCACAGCCCCTTCCTTTCGTACTGTTTCCACGAACTTCTTTCGATGATCAAGCTCCACCCCTTCCCGGTCTCCATAACCGGGAGAGTCTATGACGCGAATGGGCCTCCTCTTGTCTCCAAGCCAGAATCCATCCTTGATGTTGACCTCCGAAGTGCAGCAAGCTGGATTGTCGCTCGTGGGAAATCCGTTTTCGTCATCGTGCTCAAGGCCGAGGATAACGTTCGCGAGGGTAGATTTCCCATTTCCCGTCACTCCCAAGATTAAAAGTTTCAGCTTTCTGTTTGCGGCCATGCTGGACTGAGATTTCTCTCGAGTTCTAAATGCAGTCTTCCGTTCAGGTTCACTTTTCAGTTAGGGAGAGTTTTGAACAGAATTGGACCACATTTTGAAGGTATGGCGTAAACCCAAGATGATTTAAATGTCAGTTTTATCTCGGCCTCTCATAAGTGAATATCTTGATTGACCTAGTTGAACGGAACGAGTAAAATGCAGAAAATGTTTATACAGAATCATTTATAAATAACAATATAGCGAGCCTTATCGTTAAACATTTCAGCAGTTGTATATGTTTTCCTTTTTAAAATTATCGTTACGATCCTTTTACTTCTGCAGATAATTTTTTTCCCAGTACTTTTCCATGTGTTCCCTTTCATGTGCTTTCCTGATGGAAGGTACGCAAAGTAGAATATCGAAGAGTTATTGGAATCCCCTTTTGGACTATTCCCAAACGTTAAATCGTTTACAAATTACTTTCCTTTGCTTGTAGAGAAAAATTGAAATGACAAAATGTGAACAATAATTCTCATAAGATCTTCACAGGAGATGGTAAGTGACTTTTCTTCAAAATAAATGCGAAAATGAAGGGATCAGATGTATTGGTGTTTCCTGCTCATTTTCGCAGAAGAATGTGTACTCAAACTAAAAATATTTATCAACTGTCCATATATAATATCATGATGAGGTATGCCGTGAAAATGATAAAATTCCTGGAACCTGCAAGTAATGATTTTCAGAAATTCGAGTAAATTAACCAATAACTGCGCTTTGAGAGGTCAATCAAGATTAGCCGAGTTGATGCTGGATGTATAACATTTACTAACCCATGGAATTGACCATGGACCAACGAAGAAATCCATTGATGAACCAGACCGCCCCAATGATGCTCCCAACTTTGGTCACTTGAATTCAATGCACGCCATGACCATAAACGCTGCGACCATTTAGAGTAGATTTCATCTTTTCTCAGTTTTGCTTGTCATTTCGCGATTTCTCAAGAAGTCTTTTGCCATCAAGTGAATACTGGCTAATTACACCAATGGTTTTTATCGGAATACTGGTAATTCCACATTCTCCTAGCGTTGGAGTCGTATTAAGTTGACTGGAAATTTTGCGTAACTACTTCGGCAGTCGTTTTTTGAAATGCCTGAAGAACGAATTGTTTTATTGCAAACGGTCTGTCAACGGCTTCACGAGACAGAAAAACTCATTCTCTTACTAGCATTTAAAATTATATGAGACAGAGTTGAAATTTCCGAGGATTGAAAAAGCTTTCCAGTGCGAGCTCACGAATCGATGAACTGAATTTCGTGGATAATGATCCGTCTCCATCTGCATCTGCTCAACCAAAATCAGAAGAGTTCTATTTTAACGATATATTAACCTGATACGGAGTATCTTATGATGAATTCAGACGTTTGAAAGTCAAACTTGAAAAGATGAAATCTGTATCTTTGCTCAGTGTAATCTCTCTTTTCAACATCGCCTAAAGATAACAAAAAAGAACATACTATTTTTTGTGCCAATTAACGCGAACAGGGGGAGATGCAATAATGCGAATAAGCTGGACCTCGTATTCTCTTGAATGGAAACCAAACACAGATCCGAACGATGGTGGGACGACTTTCGATTTTTTTAATGCCAACAGGTGTCACCAAACGATGAAGGCCTTGGACAACGTATAGGAAAAAAACTCATGTGATATGCTGTATTACTTAATTGCCTCATTTAATGGGGTTTCCCGCATTTCTAGCCTCTCTTGCGCGACATGATGTACTTAGCACTTATCAACCCCCAATTTATACCTTTTTACCAATCGTAACAGATATGCTTACCTTCAGTCATTTCGGTAGATAGAGGCACGTACAATATGACCAGACCGAAAGACGATAGGAGAGCAGTTACCAGTCCAAGTTTGAAGACAGAAGGACGGCGAAATGCGACTTATCCTCAAGATTAGGATTCAAAGGTGCCTGAAAAGATTTCCGGACTGTTCGCTTACGAAGAAAGAAATGGCGTCCTAGTCTATTCACGTTCGCATTTAAGGGATTTAGCTTATTATGGAAGCTTTCTAAAACCAATGGGAATATTAAAAAAAATTAACGAAAGGGAAAAAGAATCTATCTCAGGGTAAAAATCCGCCAGCTTCCAACTCGGGTGTTATTTCCAAGGGAAAGGGGGGGGATATGCTAGGATAACAGCAGCAATAAACTAAAAGTGGATGCATGAGAAAGTGCTTTACACAGCCTGAGAACTTTACTTACATGGAGTTTTGGAACGTTTCTGTTTCGACCTAGGATGTCAAGTTTCACTTCTTATTATAAGCAGCTTCTGATTCACTCACAACTTGACAGGAATTCTGGAGTAGCGAGAAACTACGTCTGCACTAAGCTGTTGCGCCACACCGAATGAGAAAGCGGTAGGGGTCTTGCCCCGAGTGCAAGGATTAGAGTATGGAGGACTGAAGTATACAAAATCCTTTCCTCGCCGGGATGAGAAGCGGTCGGTCAATGTGGCATGATTTCATGGTCTTATAATTGAATTTTACGAAATCGGTTCCTTGATAGCTGCAGTGGCAGAGATGGAGTCGTTGGATGTCGGATTATGTAGATGAAAACCATTATTGCACTCTTTCCTCAATTGCATTCGCGCAGGAGTGCTAAACACACTACCCGCGGGCCAGATCCTGCCCGCGGAGGTGGTTCATCCAGCTCGCCGTCTGTTCTTACCTAACCTCGAAAATGATTGAAGGTGCCATCACCCCTCCTTTGCCAATGGCAAATATACAAAGGCGTCCTTTGGTTGACCAGGGCTGTCAATATTCGACTAGATCACCATTCATATAAAGAGGGATTTTTAACAACCCGCTGAAGTAACGGAGGCGCAGCATGATTTATTCGCACGCCTGCCTTCGAGATGCAGCAACGGCAACGGTAGCGTTCAGGTGTGGCACGTGTGATCTCGGCCGACAAAGCTGCTGTCGCAGCTACCATCGCAACTGCAGTGATGCTGTTGCGGCTGCAACTGAAAATGAGGGTGAGAATGAGTCAACTGCTGTGTAATAAATGTCGCGTGGGTAGGTACGATTGTTGCCTCGTGGGGCCCTGACACTCCTATTTTTTGCGAGAGCTATAGGGGTTAAATACGCAGTGATGGATCTGTCCCCAGTGACGGGCCGCGGCACGTAAAAATTCCAAATGGTAAGCTTCCAAAGCACTCCTACCCTTGTTATAACATAGGCCAGCAGCATGCAAGCACATTCACCCTTCAATGGTGTTCATGCTACAAATGCCTGGTTTTTGGCATTTTCCTGCGCCGTGGCCCCTCACTGAGTACACGCCCTTAACAGGCCCGTCATTCGGTATTTTATCGTAGCAAACCTTTTTAACGGTAAATCGAATATTGTTCTCATGTCTAAGGACCTGTTTCAAACAATTTTTTTACGCGTCTACGGATTTAAAAAGTGTACATGCCAACAGCTGCAGTTGATGTTCAAAACTTAAAATTCGATGTGTCCAAAAGTTTGAACGGAGAAAACTGAGTGAATAACAAATTTCGGTAGAAAAAAGGTGGTTGAGGCCCGCAAATTGGAATAAGGCAAAGCATAATCTCACTCCCGTGACCTGGATCGGAGACCATCATGTAGTCCAGCTTCCCTTAGTCAGATCGTAAGTACTATCTTCTCTCTTGCATGACGATCCAACTTCCGGAGCGGAGCTATTCCCTTTTTTTCCTACGCTGATGTAAAAACTCTTGCACGCACGGACTGAAATAAGTCGAATGAAAGCATTTCCTGCATGCCCTTCTGTTCTCTCATTGTCAGTTTCATTGTTCCTGGAAGCAGCCTGCGATTCAGCAATTTGCGCCCGTCGCTATTCTCTATCATCCACTGGCTGTTACTTTAGAACGTGTCTGCTCTTTTCCTTTCGGTTTAGATCTAGCCGCAGAATAGTTTGAACTTCCCCACCTTTCTTAGCATTTTGAGAGTCCCACAAAAATTGAAAATAATTTAATGGAGGGTTAGTTGAATGCTGCAGATTTACATAAAGCACTTATAGTATTCCGACGAGTACTACAAGGTGGCGCACGAAAATTGGCCCATATGGTTACCTCGCTAGCTGTGTTGCAGCAGGTGCTGAAATTAATCTCCTGCTACTTCGGTGCACTTGTGTACTGACAGGTACTGCCATGCTGAATGGCATGACTTTCATTCCCAAGCGAGATTCGATTTGTGATTTCTTCTATCATGCATCAGGGTATTTATTTGTACCAGGAGAATTAGTTGGGTAAGGTCCCCTTAAGTCTCATCGCATGCATCCCACCAGTTGGGGAGCGAGACATGGCCTCCACAATTGGAGAACCAAAAATGAATGCATCGTCTCGCCCTGAGACCTCCTTCCTGCGCGGCTGCCAAGAATCTTTCTGGACTGCTTCAAGATAATTCGAGTGCATTCGCCTAAGTTGTCTATGGGAAAATGCCAGGTGGAAAGGGGAACTCGATGAGATTCACTGCCTGATTCTACCGAAATACCAGATATCTGCCATCTCGCTTCACATGAGGGAACCGTGTTTGTTTGAGTAACTGAGATAGAGGGCTTGCCCACTGTAGTCACATAAGTTGGCTGTCGCTCTAGCGCCAATGATTTTTCAACATGGGCAATCCACTGTGATGCTGGCCCATGCTCCCCCACTCAAAGACGAAGTGGGATGAAGGGTGCGCTGAGTGTGCTTCGGACATTTTTTGGTCATTTTTATGTCGCTTTGAATTAATCTATAATACGTCCCTTCCCAGGTAGCACACACATTTCGGTCCCGTGGTGGGAGGCCCACTACCGGCAATGAGGTGGATCGTGGCCGGAGTGGCATTGCCAGTTGGAGGGCTCACCGAATAACGATGACTTTCACCCGTGTCTTGCCGGGCAGGTGCTGGACTGGGAGTGGGAAGCTCACCCAAATATGTTGTAATGGGCTGGTAGCCAAAATATTCGCGTTGATCGAATTGCGCAATATCGAGACGTCGTAATACAAGTATGTGTCCCTATGGGCATGTGATTGTGTGATTGATTCGCTTCGATTGTGGAGTAGTTGGTTTCCCCAAATTGTCCCAAACTGAAATTCATAAAAACTTTATGTGATTTACGCTGCTGACCTAGTCCTATTGTTCTTTCATAGGTCTTCTCATCTCTGATGACGGGAACATTCCACCTTTACGTTTGTGTTTCGGAAGTTTTAGTGTGGAGAAAAAGGTGAAAATCCAAAATTCAAGGATAAACGTTTACCTCCGTGCAAAAAAGCTGTCCCCTGGCCTCTCTTATCGAGATGTAATCTTCCTCCTCTCAGGCCCTCCTCGCCTCTGACCAATCATTGCGAGATCTGGGCTCTCCCTTTCGATTTTTTTCACTCCACCTCGTCTCCTCTTCCTTCACTTCAGTTATCCTCGCGGATCGAACATGGACATGGCTCCGAACGAGGGATTTTCCTTTATGCAAGGGCTCAATGCAATCACAACGTAGGCAGGTTTGAAAAGTCTGTCAGTGCGGTCTCACGCACACCCAGATGAAAAGGATTAAATTCCCTGGGAGAAAATGTCCCATTTGTTTTCCATGCGTGTCTTTCCGATTTTTGCCTAAATCGTGACGTTTAGAATGCTCAAATTTGCACATCCGATCTAGCGACATCGATGACCGTTCTGAAATACGGAAGCGCGGGTCCGAAACAAGGCATGCTCTTCCTGTATTTACGAATGCAAAAAAAAAAGCCTGACGCATAATTTCTGACTGGGGGAAAATCTCTCGCAATGGGGGAAATCGTTGAACGAATGGCTGAGTTCAAACGCTATGATGCAACTCCATGAATATGTTTTTTTTCTGCTCAGGAGAGATGGGTCTGGAGCGAGAAGTTACAAATGAGAGATATTGTATTGGCCAACGTGGTAGTGCTGCACATTTAAATGACTGATCTTTCTTTCTCAACAAAAGAAAAGTTGCACCCACGGTTCCTTCAACTCCAGAAATAATCTCCGGCCGAAATGTGAAGATTTTCATCTTCCATTCCCTTTCACAATCCTTCGAAGATATCTGGTTATACATTGTGGGTACGGATGACCTTCCCTACATCTTTAAATCTTGCATTTGCCAATGAGCTTTTCGCTATCAGCATTCTCCAGTGCACACCTTTTAAGAACGAGAAAGATTGTGAATATCTAAGTCGATACAGCGCAGTTTTTATTTAGCTCATGAATGACGTCATGACATGATATAAAATATGAATGAAAAACATGACTATACACATAAGCACAAGAGTATGATGAGAATTTTGCAGGTGTTTAGGATGGCACACAATTGGGATTAATCATTGATGCAAAATAATCGCTGTCAGAGAGGACAGTAAATAAATGTATACATGCATATGTGAGTGAATAAGACATTGTTCAAATTCTGATTGACAAGGCAATTTCATAGGGCAAATATATATCTAGATCAAGCCACAATCCGGATGCTTCTCTTTCAATCCTTTCGTTTCCAAGTTTTTCTCCATGTAGATTTTGTTACATTAGTACATTAAGAACACATTTGGCAAGCAATCATACTTGTTGCCAAAAGAACAAGGAAAAAGAAGCTATTGCATACTTGGTGAGCCAATGAGTTTATCCAACTAGGAGCCTGCCTCTGAAAGCCTCAGTCACTGCTCATAGAATATTCAACGAAACCAATCTTTGATCTGACTGCCGATTTCCTTGACTGCTGATACAACGCCTTCTCCAAAAGGGATGACGACTTCGCTCACGATCGGTCCAAGAATGGGAATTTCCCTCAACCATGGGGGGCCACTGTATCTCTTCTGCATTTCGCTTAATTCATTAGCCTTCTCCATTAGACGGCTCTCCAGTTGTTTCCTCTCTTCGGAAAATTCTTCACGCATGTTCACCAACTGGTCCTTCATTAGGTCCATTTGCTTTCTCATCATCTCCATATATTCAGTTGCTACTTCAATATTATCCACAGGTTGTCTACTGAACCCTGCGATTGTTCTCCAGAGCGATTCCATTTCTCTTTCAAAAGCGGTTATCTCAGTTCTATCATTTCTGTCGTAGCATGCATCGACAGCCATCATGAGCACCTTGTCCAGACCCTCATATTTTTCTACGAGAGATTTCCAAAACTCTTCTTTAATTCGGTCCAGAGTAATGGGTTTTCTACGATTTAACCTTTTTTGCTCTTCCTTTTCATTGAAACTCCAGCGGCTGAAGACGACCACCAAATTGTGGCAGAAGGCACCCGCAAACATCTTCACGAGCAAAGCAATATTCTTTCCCTGTTGTTCATCGAACCTTGGGCACTGCGAATTCCTTACCCAAAGGAAAGCGTCGATCGCCCCTTCCTCTTTAATTTTTTCCACGAACTTCTCCCTATGGTTCATTTCAACCCCTTCCCGATCACCATATCCTGGAACGTCAATGATTCGAATAGGCCTGTTTTGGTCTCCAAGCCAGTATCCATCTCTGGCCGTGGTTTCGACGCTACAGCATGCAGGACTGTCATCTGTGGGGAATCCATCATCATCGTCGTAGTCGAGGCCGAGGAGGACATTCCCAAGTGTAGACTTTCCGCTTCCTGTCACGCCCAAGAGCAATATTTTCAGCCGTTTGTTTTCATCCATGTTGTAATAATTCTCAAGACACGCTTTCTCCTGACTCTGCAGTTACACTTTTCAGACACGGAGGTTTTTTGAACAGATTTCTACTAAGGTCTACTGATAACCCACGATATGCGAGTGGAATAATTATGCCCGCGAAGCATATGAGAGATTTCTTGCTTCACCTGGGTGAAAGGAACGAGTAAAATACATTCAGTGCCATGTCATCCTAAAGAAGCTCATTAGCAGTCAAAAAAATTTTTACGATTTTAAAATTTACTTACAACCAATGAGAGTTAACTTCACTTCCCCCCCCCCACACGTTTCGCCTAGAAGTAAAGTGGTCGGTTAATGCGGCACGACTTGAAGTTTGTATGAATGACTGAAGTTGGCAAAACCTTTGATTACTGTGGCACGGATGGAGGGGTTGAATGCAGATTTCTCTAGATTAATGCTATTCATCCCTTCCTCGGTCTCACGAATGCGAACCTCTACATCAGGAGTTCTGCCGTTCTTCTGTTCGTTTCTGCCAATTACTTAATCAGTGACTTCCTCTTGTCCCACATGAAAATATTTATGTTCGGTTCTCCAGTCACTCATTACTTTATTGGCATGTAATGAACACAAATGTGGGTAGTGCCAAAGAAATTGCCATAGTTGTTAACTTTTGACGGATTTTACTGGAATGCCAGCGCTAAAGCAGACGGCAAAGAAGAACGTCTAAAAATCGTTCATTAAGATGCTATAGCTTTTGCAACAGATGTACGCACAGACTCTCTGATGCAAGCACCTGCTGTACATAGGTACATCTGCTGCAAAAGTTTTCATATGTTTATTTGTTCTAGCTTTGATGCTCCAGCATAATCCACCAAAAGATACTAGCTATGGTTATATATTTTTTTATCACCAACTTAAATAAAATATAAATAAAATGTATACAATGGGTCTCTAAGTGAATACAATTGAAGCATAGGAGTGGCCAACAATTTCGACTAACACTATTTGAGCTGCAGCCAAACTTCCGCTGCTTTTTAATCAGCTAGATATTGGCATTCCAAGATAAAGAGTTCGTGGGTTTTTCTACCAATCCTTGAATTCATGCGAGAGGAAAATCCAGCTCTCCTAAATTATTTTCAAGCTTAGAAGAAATTGTTCATGGGGAGCTGGCGACTTCAATAATACAATTCAGTGGAGCTTCTCAATGTGCATATGTCACCTAATAGAACATAAGATTAAAGATGATGAAACTTGCATCCTATCCTGAGAAATCTCACTTCTTGGCATTGCCAAGAAGCAACATTATTGTCAATTTCTTTTAATGTCCTTGTGTTTGTTCGCAGGCCGAAATGGATGAATGTGAAGAAGATCGGGGCGAATTTTTTTTTTTTTTTCCTTTGGGAAGGATGTGTTTGGTAAAGCGATAAAGGTCAATGGAGATTGCAAAATTGGAAAATACAAAGAGGCTTACTAAAAATAAGGGAAACAAAATTCCAAAAGATGACAAGACTACATAGCAGGGAAGAAGTGCACCAGCTTCCCTGAGAACTTGAGTTACTTCGTGTTTTGGAACGTTAATGTTACCTCCTAGGATGCCTAGTTTCACTTCTTAATTTTAGAATCTTAAATTATACTCACAAGTTAACGGGGATGCTGCAGCACCGAGCATACCACGTCTGCACTGGTCCGTTCCGACGCACCATTAAGGGTATAGAGTCGGGGAGCTCTGCCTATTTAAGGTTTAGTATGGAGGAATGAAGTGCAAGAAATTGTTTCGTCACCAGGAAGGAACGCGTCGGTCAATGTCGCACGACTTGGAGGTTCCATGAATGACTCAATTTCGAAAAATAATTTCCTTTAGCTCCGGCGTTTAAGATAAAAGGGTTGGACATCCAATATGGAGGACGGAAGCGACTAATCGTCTCATTCCTCAGTTGCACGCACACGAATCGCAAGGTCATGTGTGAGTCAACATTATTATTCATTACTTAAGGTTTTCGATCAGCGGCTTCGGAATCTCCGAATGGAAGATTTTCATTATCATTTTCCCACTCACTTCCTGAGGTACTTTCGCATAAAAAGGAAATAGTACCGCCCAGGAATATAATGATTGGGCTTCTTGAATTATATAATAATCAAAGATTTTTCTTCCCTAGATTCGATCTTAGAGCGTTCTTTCTCCCAATCTCTTTTTCCTTATTCAATAGTTATTCGTCTTCTTGTCGTTTACTTAAAAACCTATTTCATTGCACTTACATAAATGCTGAAAATGTTCCTTCCATATCACTTTCCTCGCAAAAACGTTCGCTAGGCATTGTCTACATTAAGGGATTACTTCACACCAATAATATCAAGAAGTTGGAGTGCATATCCATGTGGTTTTTTTTTCTTTATTTCTCCAACAGCTCCTCGTATTCTGTAACCAGCCGCCAAATTTTCTTTTCTTTGTCGGTGTTTTCTTTGGATGTGATTTCTTCTATATAGACGATCGTGACTGGCTGACGGACGCTAATTCTAACCATGTTCTAGAGAAGTTAGAAAACTGAAACTTGGTACACAAGCAACTATAGGGATATGGAGTTCAGAAAAAATCCAACTTTGGAGGTATATGCCCTGGGGAACATTTCAGGGGGGACTGATTTTGCAAGCCTAGGCCCAGCCTCCCAGACGGAGGTTTAGGCCTACGCCATTCTCATGAACACATTCCTTCCTCTGTCGTTGAAGGAAGCGTGTGTAACTGCTAGGTTGTTCACTCAGGAGGAATTCCAATTTCGGGAGGGGGTACATGCCCTGGGGACAATTTTCAGGGGGGGGGGCTGATTTAACAGGCCTAGGCCTAACCCATGGAAGCATGCTTAGGCCAATATTCTCATGGATTCTCTTCTTCCAAGGAAGCGGGATGGAAAAACGAACGAACAGCTATTGGCTCGCTTACAACAGATATCAGTTCGACATGGGATGTACGTGCCCTGAAGTGACTGATTCAGCAGGTCCACATCAAACCCTTGCATGGACGCTCAGGCATACGTCGATCTCGACTCATTTGTTTAGAGGAGCTTTTCCGGCTTATTTGAACGGAAAAATCGATGCCTTAGCATGCGGCGCGAGGTCTTTGCCCTATGTCTTTATAGGTCGTAAGCTAGGTAGAAATACTTGGGTTGATGCGTACCGGTATGCTTGTGGATGCGAATTAGTTTCATATATTTTTGTAGCATGGAAACTGCAAGGAAAATTTTCCCTTGACTTTCCGATTTAGAGTGGTTATGTCCAATGCAGGACGCTTAGACTAATGTCATTTCTGTGCTCACGCTTCAACTAAGCAGAAACATAAATAGCGATAAACTACTTTTATGAATGACGTATTTTCTCTTAGTAAACTGTATGTAGCATTAGGTAGATTTAGAAAAGGGATTCCATAAATGTACTTGTGCCTAAATATAGATATGAAGATGATGAAAGAACTCTCCATACAGTGAGCGTAATCTATAAGGAGTTATTGCGTTAAAACTCTCAAGTCTCATCCCCTATACTTTTCATGTGGCCCTGATTTCGTCCCCTGAACAAAGTAGAGGAAGGAACTCGAATTCTCGGGAATTGTTCTTTAAACAATTCACACAGGCTAGAGTTAGTTACCCCAGGAAACCCTTGGACGGAGAATCGTTAAATTTCGGGCCTAACAAAGATGGGTTGCGGCGATTGTGACGATTTTAAGGGTGATTCATGGCGATTGCGCTTGTCAATCTTGGGGTTTACAGGGAGGGATACACAGTTGGATGGATGGGGGATACAGGGTGCATCAGAGAAGACTGACGTAACATTTACAAAGAGAAACTAGTTTGATGATCATGGTCTTTTTTTCAAATTGTATCTACCCGGGATATATTGAAAGTAGCTTAAGTAGTTCGACGATTTTGAAGCAGTTTTTCGCAAAATTCTTTGTTTATTTAATGCTGATCTCAACTTCCTGCATCAGTTGATAAACCAACTTAGACGGACAGTGCTGAAGCACCATTTCTACTTCTTCCATGGTTTCTGGTATTTGGGCTGCGCATCTTGGACTTTTTGCAGTACCCACACATCCACAATCAGGGATGTTTTCGACGTACCGTTTTCCCCCAGTGTAATAGAGGTGGCTGGAAGGATAAGGAAAATGCCCCATTGACCCCGATGACAGAGCCATGCTTCCTCTCTAAGTCATTCTCAGCGGAAATTAGATATTATTATCAGAATACCAGAAGCCGAAGGAAGTCGAGAACGCTCCTGTCTCATAGTTTTTTCTTCGTAATCTCCCTTTCTAGCGCCGTCTGACGATTATTTAAAGATGAATTTGCTTTAGTCAGCAACAAAGAAGGAATAGTTGCATTGATTTTTTATTTACATTTTAGAAATTAAAATATCGACGGAAGTATTTTATTATTATTATTATTATAGATTTTATTTTACTAAAGTGGAAAGCAATGTAAAAAGTCAAGGTAGCATTTCAATGAACTTGCACAAAGTCAAAATTATTCGTCCAAAGTTAACTTTATAAAAGAGAGGTAGCGGCGTTCTTGGATCCAAGTCACACATAACGTTCTCGAGGGCTTACCATATTCGTTCAAAGAGGCTTTGGAACCCGGAAGCTTCACAGACGAGAGGGTTTTGAGCGCTTGGTTACGGTGCCGTTTTATCGCCAATATATGATGTTCTTTGAGGGTCATAAGTGGAACGTTAAGAATACTTTTCTAAAGAATATCGGCACTGTCCGTTTGCTATGGTAAGACGATTCACACATCCAAGGCCACATGACGTTAGATGACGCCATTCGTCCAAAATCCTTTACGCACTGTGCCCAATTTTTTTTTCGCTGGCATCACAGGGAAAGGCATTTGGATTCTTCCACGAATCGGTTGCAATAGGTAATTGAGGAAGTTTTACAGGGAGTTTCCATGAAGCTCTGGTTCAGCGGATTTAGAAAGGATGGTTCATTCTTCACGTAGACTCCAGCTAAACCCAGAGGATGGGCACACGTTATCGCATATCGGGTATAAGACTCTATCCGAATAGGAGATTCCACACTGAATCTATTCGTACTCGCTACACCGGAACAGGGTGAGAACTGCTAATCTAGAAATCTCGGGGACACCTCCTACATAGGGAATGTGGAACCATGGAGAAGAGAGTGCCTTGTTAATAATATTCCCCACACCCTCTCAGCCGAACTTCTCCACTTCTCTTCCTCTCCCATCGCTCCTATCAGAGCACAGCAGGAAATGAGATCTCTTCAAAGCCAGAGGAAAAGTATCACCGTTTAATTAATGATTTGGCGAAATGGAAATGTATGGTGGGATGATGGATTGGAGACTAGTGTAAATGAGATGCATCAGGCCAGTTTGCGGGGGGAAGATGGGTGTCATCCACATGGAAAGCCATCATCTGGAATAGAATCCGAATTATGCTTCCTAATCGTGATTATGAGAATGCCTCAAGAGCAGGTTAAAAGAAAGCCAAGGACAGAAGGTTTTATGATGCCTTTCAGGCCTTCGGTTACCCTGCCCCGGTCCTTTCTCTCTTTCCAGTGGGGAAAGAGGATATCCATTCCGAACGATCAAGATAACGTCGCCGACGTAGCACTTTGCCCGTCCTTGAATCCCCTTGGGTCCCAATGGCTCCGTCGGGTCCTTAACGCAGCATTGTCCGTGTCCATTGCATTTTTCCGGTTTTCTGCTCTTGACTAACCCATGACGTGGGAGAAAATTTCCTAAAAGTATGGCACCAATGTATTTCCCTGTCACCAATAACAGTCATGTTCAAAGCTGCGCAGCTATAATAGTCGTTTTACACAATACTCAGAAACGTACGATTATGAGTATTGCCTAAAACTTATTTTCTTAACTTCTGCGTATGCATGACTTTTTCACTCCTAAATGAAATTTATTTTCTTACAATTGGTCCACTATGAGTTCCATATGACTTGTAAGGAGACAGATTACGCGATGAACCATAAGAGCAATGCTCCGGATAAATGACAGAGACATCAGTTCTTTTAGCGTTGAAGAGTTAGTGGGGCCTTATACATACAAGAGAAAGTTTCATCAGAGAAAGCGAAAAAAGAGATTGTGCTATATGAATGTGTAATTATGGAGTAGAAAATCTCAATACGTTTCAATAGTCTTAGATTGGTTAGTGAAATATTCCCGATGGGATTCTGCGGGCTTTCCCATCTCTACGTGACAAAAAAGTTGAGTGAGTTGGCGCTTTTAATGGCACCATGAAAAGATTACATAATAAATATACGGAGTGTTCAACACGTTCCTTCAAAGACAGGCATCAATTACCACGTGATGTGCACGTGCATTCTACATGGCCCAAGGCGAAATGCCTTTCGCCTTTCATGCACTCAGGAATCGGGTCGCCATCCAGGAGAGGGAGGCGAAAGGCAGCAGGAATGGACCGATCCGCGAGAGGGAGGCCGGGTTCCAGTGGTGCTCGTCGCAGTTGCACTTCGTCAGTCCATTATCTATTTCACATTTATCGTCGTCGTCTTTGAAGTTCTATTGGCAGTACCTTGCTGTTTAGTCA
>CAJPEV010001526.1:0-14143 GCA_905338385.1 Darwinula stevensoni
CTTGTTTTCATTATGAATAAAGAGAGAATGAACAAAAACAAGAAAAACTCCAAAGACTTTCTTAACAACCCAATAATTGCAAGGGTCGTGTCTCCTTGTTTAATTCTTCCAGCTGGTCCCGCTGGCCTTTCGTACAACTACGACACGACCCTTGTAATTACTAGTAACTTGTAACTTGTAGAGCTTGCAAATTCCATGAAATGGGCCCCGGACGGTGGTGAGCTTTGGCGATCTACCAGCATTCTGGGGAACGTCGGGTTAGGACCTCCACGCACCTTGGGTAGAACACTCCCCGTTCTGCGCGTCTTGCTCTTAACGCTATTCTTACTCTTTTTTCTTCCGTTCCATTGCGATTTCCCTGCTTTTTTTCGTCAGATCGTATAACTCTATTAGAAGGATTTTTTGGACACGATGTTCGATATGCGTCTCGTTTGCCCGGATCGATTCGTTTGGCTCGAATGAGAAATGGACTTTATTTTATTACCCATATTTTACCCAGCCTCTCTCTCGAAGGAACCGACTGAAACGTTTGATTGTCTCGTGAAAGAAGCTTCCAAAGTTCCGAGTGGAATAGGTCCCGTCCGAGCGTGCTGCAGGCATCGTCGTTGCCCTCATGGAAATTTGGCACTCGTCGATTTAAAATTCAATCGTTAGGTACGACGGCTCGACGTCGAATAAAAGGAATTCTTCCTCGTTTTAAATATATTTTTTAATGGGATTATGCTGTCTACGAGTGGATTCGGGGAACGCTGTTGCAGAATTTGTAAATGAACAGGCCAACTACGATTCTTAAAATCCGCTTACTCTCGAGACGGAAAAGTTGTCGATTGGAAGAGATATCAAGGAAACTCCGTGTCTTTCGTCACATGGTGGCACGAAACGAGGGGAGGGGGGGGGGGAGCAGGGGTTCTGAGAAACTCTTGAGCTATGCATCCCGATGTCGTGTTGCCAGACTGAAACACGGTTTGTCGTCTCACCTTCAAGAGGTGAAACTCACAGAAGAGGTTCTGCGGGGATAGCCACGTCTCTTGGGCCATGTTTTCCGCAACCGAGTCGTTTCTTCTCGCGAGTCCTCACGAACGGTCCCACGTTCTCTCTCGTCTCGTATTAACGATGGGGACGTTTGAAAGATGGAAGGACCGACATCGAGCAGGCACCCTCCGACCGAGTCGAACCGACGATTCTAACAGAGACCTCGCCAGAGCGTCACCCATTCTTTCTCGCGCGCCTTTCCTCGACGGCCCTTTTCGGTACTAAATCGATGCTTCCAGATATTTTCATCAGGAAAAGTGCTTCTCGTTCCGTCGTTTTCGAGAATTCGCAGGAGATGAAAATTCTTCGGAATCGGATCCCCGTTTATGAAATATGAAGACTAATCGATTTCCTGTACAAAACTGACTTTTTTTGGCCACCCCATATATTTGACCATTCCGTGATCGTACTTCCCTGCGCGATGGGATGTGGAATCCGTGTCCAAATGGACGCTCCACCGGCACGGATTTTTTAGATACCGGGGTGATAAAAATCTTCCCACGAGAAAGAGTCTTCCTCCATCCGTCGCATATTTCGTCGTCCACATCCGTGTGATGCTTTCACGATTCCCGGGTGGATTTTAGCGGCCTCGCTCGGAGCGCGAGCATTTGCAAGAATCCCGAGTCCACACGGCAGTCCGTGGATGGATGCAGTCGGTGATGTGGACCTTCGGAAGCGAAAAGCACGAGTCGAGAGTACCTCTGGGGCCATTTTTGGTTCTACATTCACTTTTATAGAATTGTTTTCGTGAAACCGAGCAAACGCGAGCCGAAACCGTTCGATTCCTGTAGTCATCAGGATCTCGGAGCTTCGACGAAGCAGCTACTCCGTGCTATGATCTGGGACATCCACACGATCGCTCCTACGAGTAACTATAAAGCACGGAAAACGGTTCTAGTTGGCACGAGAAATGGACTCGTATCGAGCCCTTTCCTTCGTAGTATGAGAGCTACGGAGTGGTTCTCCTGCGTCGTAGAATCGAATCGTTTAGGAAGCGAGCTTAAAAGCATATCGAAGGTTTGCTCGAGTACCGGAATCCTCTTGGAGGGCGTAGAACCATCCGAAGATTCTCGTCCGAACCGTTCTTTTTTTAGAGCGTCGGATGGGACGAAACGCCCGGAGAAATGACGCGAAGTATCGTTAGTTTCTCGACGAGCCGACGCACTCGCAACCACTGCTCGGACCTTGCGTGTGACGATTACCCGACCTCCGATACTCACTCCCGTGCTTCGCGTACTGGTACGACGTAAGGAGAAGGACCCGGAACCTAGCAGGTGCAGGGGCCTGTTCCTCGCCTATGTTAAACTTAAATCTAAATCTAAATCTGAAAGCAGTCTAAAGAGCAAAAATTCTGTTCTTCACCTTGACCCTTTAGACTAAGATTTAGCCTAAGATTTAGATTTAGGTTTAAGTTAAGCACAGGCGAGGAACGGGCCCCAGGTGCATCGGCTCGACGAGAAAAAAGAATCGGGGCAGGCCTAGCGTTCCGGCTCCATTTTCTTCTTATGTACTCTCGCCAGATTTTTCTTCTCTCGAAAAGTGAGGCAGAAAAATGTTTATTCCCTCGCCCCGTGCAATCGGAAGAGCCATGAATCACACTCGAGGGCTCGATGCTGTCACGGATAAGCCCTGTTTGTCCGGACCTTTTTTTCCCGACGAGGCCCGAGACGTTTCTGGGAACGCCACGGGGCGTAACGAAAGCTTTCGACCTCCTGTATAAATTCACCCTCGAGGAATCTTTTTCGTCCTCGATTCGAGAAAGATGCATGAGAAACGACGAGATCGGTAACCGCTTCGGTGGTACCCTCGGTCTTCCGTGGCGGAGGAAAAAGATTTGGCAACATTTTGCGTCGCGAGTTCCTCTCGATGCAGCCTCGGGGTCGTGGTCGTGCACGGCCTAAGTCATACTCATTCGTGAGGTTGCTTTTCGATTCGTTCCTTCGATGAAACAGCCTCATGTATTCCAGCGAAATAATGGGATGGATCTATGGATCTCCTCTTTCGCCGCGAGATCAAAATTTTACTCGCCTGTTTGTTTTTTCCTCACCAGTGGCGTTGCCAGGGTTTCGCCAAAGGGGGGACTGGTGACTTCCCCTCGGCCAGGCCTGGGGGGGGGGAAGTGCCCTCCTCGCCACGCCACTGTTTCTCATTAGCCAATCCTAGTTGCTGTTAAGGTGGATCTAAACTCGTTCGATCCATTACATTTTGCATTATTTTATTGTTTGGAAGGCCTTTTTTTAAAATTACTTTTAGAAAATAACACGAAAAACACAATTTTGGGACACTTACTTTTCTGATTATATGTAATTTAAAAAAACTAATCAATGCATTATGAAACTTCCGGAACATGCGAAGCTATTGGGTTGGAAAGAAAGTCTTGCAACACTGCGCAAATTTTTCAAAATTTTATAACTTTATCGAAATGCAATTTCAGTCTACGATGTAACGACCATTGTCGTCTATGACGCGTTCCCAACGCACGGGTAACTGCTCGATGCCCTTTGCCCAGAACTCTGGCGATCGCGAAGCGAAGAAACGGCCGACGTCATCTTCGAGCCGCGCTCGATCGTCTCGTGCCTCGTCCCGCAGGTGATTCTCGAGGGCCCGGAACGAGTGATCGTCGGAAGGGGCCGAGTCCGGGGAATACGCTGGATGGGGTAAAACTTCCCGGCCCGGTTCCGAAATCGTCCGGCGAGTCGTCTTCGCAACACGCGGACGAGCGTCGTCGTGCAGAAGGAGAACTCTGTCGCGTTTGGGACGCTCTTTTCGAACGACGGCAGCCGACTTCCGAAGTCGAGCAGCGTAGACGACGGCAGTCACGGTGGTACCGGTTGGCAGGAGCTCACGGTACGACGTTCCTTCCGAATCCCACCGACGGCAGAGAAGAACGACCTTCTCGTGGAACCCCGGTTTCGGTTCGTGTGGCGGCAATTCTCCTCGTGGAAGCCACTGACTCTTGCGAGTACGGTCGACGTCGAGGATCCAGCTCTTATCTCCGGTAACGATTTCCTTCAGAAGGTCCTTTCTGTGCGGACGAAGGAGCAGTAATTCGCAGACACTGACACGGCTCAGAGTCGCTGAGCTGATGAGGGACCCATGTCGAGTAAATCTTCCGATAGCCGAGGTCGTTCAGATGGTTGCCGATGGCCATATGGGTGACTCCAAATGTAGTCGCCGATTCGCGAGTGGTGGCGTTCGGCTTCGCGTTGAGGGCGTTCCGCAGGGCTTCGTCAGGAAGTGTTGCAAGACTTTCTTTCCAACCCAATACCTTCATGTTTTGCTCATTAACCTTTCGGCACTTATACAAGGTATGGCAAAAAAAAAATGACCAACGACTTTCAACCCAAAGATCTCCTCTCACAATAGTTATTTTTGCGAAATAAGTGAAAGTGAAAATGAAAATAAGTTAGACATTGAGAATGGACAAGAGCTCCTGCTGGTAGTGGAGTAGAGGACACACTCGAGCACCGTCCTTCCTGCTCACCAAGACCACGTCGAACTCCGCTTCCATTTCTCAGCGCTCGAGTGTGTCCTCCACTCCGCTATCAGCNCTCTTTCCTCTCGAATTTCAAATCGTATTAAAGTGAACGCTCGACCAAGACGATATTACAGTGCTTTCATTGGAATCATGCAATCTGAATCTGAATCTGAATCATGCATATCTTTCTATTTTAATCTGAGAGCTCCCATACGAATGCTGGGGCTCTTGAGTGGTTCAAGAAAACAGATTTGCAGAATATTCGTCCCGAAGTGATATCTGTTGGCACAGGGGTGTCCAACTGGCGGCCCACGAATTCCTCTTTAACAGTTGATTTCGGAAAATTGCTGCAAATTTTATTTGTTCACATGAAAAATGTGGTGTATGTGGTGTGAGTTTCGTTTTTGAGGCCCCAAACAAACCTGAACCAAATCGTTTGATCCCCGCCAAATCGAGTTGGACACCCCATATGTTAGCACGACATATTGACGAATGTACGAATGTATACGTGTGCATACTACAAGGCATCCGATGGCATAAGTCACACCTCCCCTTTCAGAAACAACAATCGTCAATCGAGGATATATGCAGGGCCGCCCAGAGGTTTCCAGGGGCCCGGGGGAAAACTAAACCGGAGACCCCTTGGGGCCCCCCTCGAGGCCCTTTGGAGGCCCCCCCCCTTGGGACCCCTTGATACGTGGGACCCGGGGCAGATTGCCCCAATTGTCCCCCCCCCTCCTCTGGGCGGCCCTGGATATATGGAAAGGATAGTGATTCTCCACCCTTTCCACTAAGTGGCCATTCCGCCTGCGCTACACCATGATGATTTCACCCAAGCCAGGGGAGTGCACGCTCTTTATCTTCCACCTCTTTCATCACGCTATTACGAAATATACCTCATAACGAAGTAATTTGCTGGTACCGCACAGGCGATGAGTCAGTCACGCGCATTCCATTCGTCGCGTGATCAGGCCCAAAGCAATACCGTACAGTATGCAGCAGTATGTTTCTACTTAATCTTCAGGTACGACGACAATGTTATTACTTTTAAAATTTTCATTAAAAGTTTTAATGAAAGTGCATTATAACGAAGAAAAACGAGCCCCCTTGAATTTCGCAGTGGCGAGCGTTCACTTTAATACGATTTGAAATTCGAGAGGAAAGAGAAGGCCCGTCCGATTATTCTCATGAAACATCCGAGACCGTTTCGTCGAGGGAATGGATTCAGAACGGTCTTCATGAATGAGAATCACTCGAGGCCGCGTCACGAGAAAGAGACTGGAGAAAACGGGCACCTCTTTTCCTCCGATGACCGAGGCCAAATGATGCCAAAAGCATTGCTATTGCCATCACCATCGCCATCGCCCTCGACCTCGACCCCGACCCCATTTCAACGATACGTTCTACGATCGATGATACTCGTGGTGAATTTATTCGGGGATCGAGAATTCTTCTTACGACCCGTGTACCAAGTGCCCTCGATAAAAGTGGAAGTGTGATCCGTGGTGGACGCTGCGTGCCGACCCGATGTCGGTCCGCGTCGAAGCGTCCCATGGGTCCACGTCAATGCGGTGTCAAAATGCTGCGTCTGCCCGAAGTTGGCCTCGCGACGGTAGGATCATCACCCATCGTATTTTCTTTGCAGTACTCGATGTTTCGCGCAACTCTCGAGCTATCGTTTCGGTTCGTGATGTTTTATCGATACGAATACGCATCCCCCATCGTAACGTCCCCGAATGGCACTCGGGGACGTCATTTCGGGGGGACAAGGGAGGGCAACTGCGTCTTGAAGCTATTTTTAATAGCCTCCTTCATTCCCTGTGAGAACCTGAGTGTCCGTCTTTAGAGATCTCAAGCGGCATGGTCTTTACGGTCCCAGTTTTTTGTTTGCTAAATCGTTAATTCAGGTATGTGCTCTTGAAAGTTGCTCCTGTGTATGCTCAGATCTTGAGGTTTATTAGCCTCGTTTTAACTCCGCCTTTGACAACTGCTCGAGCTGAGAAACGATTGGAAGAGAGTAAAAAATTCCCGACGGTCTCACTGCGGGGACGAGAGGCCGAGTGATCTGCTATTGTTGGCAGCACTAAGAGCGAACATGGCGGAAGTGATTGATGAATCCCCAAAAATTATAATTCGTCGCTACCCGCTGTCGAGGCAAATCCCATCGATGTCGTGGGTATTAAAGCATTTTGTCTAAACCAGTGGAACCCAAACTTTTTGAGGAGAGGGCCTCACGTATACTTTGGTCCACCTTGAGTGGGCCACACAAATACGTTGGTTGGCCTTGAGTGGGTCGAATTAAAAAAAAGGAACGGTTTTGGAATGTTTACTCTTTGACTGGCTGCTCGACCGGTCAAACTACTTAAAAAAAAAAAGCCAGAAAATCTCATTTAAGAAATGAGTGGTAATAGAAAACTGTCTATACTTGATCACATCTAAACACACTTCGTCCATCTTTTGTCGCCGAAAGTGCCTCTACTTGGGAGTCAGGGCTCACGTAAACGCACCGGTTTTATGCGCTGCTTTGTTCCATGTTATATATTTTTTTTTATAAGCGCTACTCTTTATCTCACTTTTCATAATTTACTTGCAACGTAGAAGAAAACAAGGAAACTCGAACGCTTCGGGAATGTGCAACTTGACTCGAACGCTTAGGCTAAAAGTATCGACTGCTCGTTCGACGTCCTCTCAGGCGATCGAATCGTCTTGCTGTAGTTTCCCTGTCTTATCGAAGATGCCGTTGTTCTGATTTCCTATGATATTTCGATCGCGAGAAGTACGAGTGCAAATCTGAGCGCTCTCAGATATTGGATATGAAAAAATCGTGTTTCAGCTGTAGGGTATCTCCAGGAAAATTGTTTCATAGAACTACACGTTCGTGCACGATTTACTGCAAGAGTTCCTTTAGGAATATGTTAATAGTAGGATGATATCCCACCGGTTTGGATTATGTCGTAAGACATCGACCTGAGCGCATGTTCGGTTTAACGTTGCAAATCCATAGTTGACGAAAGAAAAATGGGAAGAGTCGCAAAAGGAACAGCATCAGAAACAGAACCGTATAAAGATCTCAAGAAATGTCTGATGATTCTAATGTTGATTATCCAGATGATCCAGCCAGGTAAAGCTCACCTCCCTTGTGTATTTTGATCGAACATTTGCTGGTTACTCTTTTGGTTTTTGTTTTCGCTTTTTCCCTTCTCGTTGTATTTTATTCTATTAATAATGTTTAGCCCCACTCAGTTGTGTTCGTGTTTCGAAGCTATATCCATATTCCAAAAGAAAAAAAAAATTTCAATTCCTCGTGTGTCTGCTTGTCTCTTACTGAAAGAAAAAGAGGTGATAGAACGTGCGAACAGATCCGGCAAACATTAGTCACTAGGATAGCTGAGGCTAACTGTACAGATTACGGAGTGAAAGGGAGAAATTCGCGTTCGAGTCACGGAGCGCATCCGTTCGACTCAGTGCGTAGCCGTTCGACTCGAGATGCAGCACGTACGATTATGGCATGTCCCACTTCGAGGGACCATGCACACCCATTTTCCGTCACTGAAGATTTATTCCTACCATAACTTGACCCTTGAAAACAGGTCGTTTCAGAGAGGGACGAAACAAAATGGTCGCCCCCCGGACTGGCCATTATGGGCTGAGAGAAATGCTGGATTTGATAATTGGACAGAAAATAATTCTCGAGTTTCGTTGTTTTCCCCTAATGCATAATATTTGCAATGTATGAACTCTCCAAAATAGGCTAGTTCAGCAGGAGCGCACTTAAATTTAAATTTAAACTTGCAATTATAAGTATCTGAATATCTTGAAGACTCTGTTAAGAAAAATAGTCTTTGTTAAGACTTTTAGTTATGAGCAAAAGATTACAAATCTGCAGATTAAAAATCATTAATTACCTTAATTAATTCTTCAAATGAGTCCCGACTCAAGTATTAAATAAATTAATTTAAAAAAGTATTAGTACATCGCAGTGGGCCGCTTAAGAGCATGAACTGGACCGCAGTTTGAATACCGCTGGTCTAAACCAGAGAACTTCTGTATATCTGCTTTACGCCTCTTCAACTTCCATTTGAGAGAATTTCTACTGGTGAGGGCAACCGTGAGTGCAATTTAATCTAATTAGGTATCGTGCTTCTTGCACCCAACTTTACGTTACGACGCAGGAAACATTTCTGGCGCTGGCTTAATTTCGCAAAATCCTAAAATCTTTTTTTTTTGTTGCGAATTTTGAATTTCACGAACTGGACTACCCCTTTTGCTTTGACCATTAGCCCATTCACAAGCGATTTAATTTCGCCATTGAATGAGCCTCGCAAAATTCGCAAAGTTGGAGCAAGCGATAACATTTCTCGTCGAAATGCGTTTATTCAAGTTGCATAGCTTCTTTGCCCCCCCCTTGCAGTTTCACCAGATGACGTCCCTGGCGCCACTTAATAGGATTCGTACCTTAACGAAGCCCCTTCCAACGTTCCCAGCTTCTCGTTCGCTTTCCGTAAAATTAAGTAAAATACTTTCAAAGACCTCGTCCACACCAGAAGGTTTTCTTGCATGGGTCACGTTCGAAGCACACCGACATTCGAACCGAACTTAGTACCGCAAATGCGGTATCGAGAGACTCGTCTCGGTGCGAGAGTCTACTTTTATGGGGGTTTCGTTTACTCATCTGGCACTCGTGATACCGAGAAGCACTTATTCGGAACTGCCGATTCACGTTTACCTATCGTGTTCACTTGCATGGATCGTCTCGGGCGTTTTCTTCGTGCCAGTCTTTGCAACTCGTAGTGGGATGTTCCAGAGTTGGGAAGTAATGCTGGGATCTTAGTAAAGTTCGTCCGAGAATTTAAGAGAGAGATACTGTAGCGTCCGTGTCGATACGTCAGGGCATATCATCGTCCTTACAGACACTTTGTATCAGATGTTCACAAACTGGGGGTCGCGACCCACTGGACGCTTCGAGGCTTACTGCGAGCGAAGGGAGATTTGGGAACGACTGCTTACAGATCCAAATTGACACCGACATTTCGATTTTTTTTTTGTTCCGAGGACAACAAATCGAATCGTCATCTGTACGTTGACGATTACGGTACTTCATTGCAGTACACACTGCAATCCACACGCTCCAACAGGCTGAATCTTTATGGAGGATGCAGACATTCCGATGCAGTCACTTTTACCCTATCGAGGCTGAGGTAGCCGGTGGAATCTCGTACGGGCGAGTGAAGGAAAATGCAGCGGCGATGAAGCGAATCCATCATCTGTCGGTGAAAAGCGAGTCGTGGCAGGTCCAGGCCGGACCGAATGATGTTCGGTGAGGATCCGACGGTTTGCTCTCGAGAGCCGAACCGTCGCAGTCGTTCGCCGAATCCCATCGGGTACAGACGATCGACACCCGAGGGTGCCAGTCGGGGTTTTCGAGCTCGGCCGTTGGATGATGCGGTCGAATCCAAAGATACATGGTATGGATGTTCGTGCGGGTTGCCGTTACGGCGACCGAGGTGGCCCTACCGATGAGGCAGGCACGCGAAGTGAGAAATCTTAAATCCCGCTTGGTATCTAAGGAAATAAAAGGGTAGGAGCTGAACGCTCTTCTTCGTTCTCTTCCAGCATCGAACGCGATAGGAAGTCGTTCTAGAGCAGGGTTTTCCAACCCAAGGGTCGCAACCCCATTTGGGGTCGCCAAGATCATATTTGGGGTCGCGAACCGACAACTTATGTGAATAGTTGTTTTTCTTTGCGATTTTAGTGCATAGGTGGGGGGAGCCTGTTCGACCAGTGCTTAGGGTCCTGAATGGTACGATCGTGATTTTTGGGGCCGCGCGTGTAAAAGGTCGGGAAGCGCTGTTCTAGAGGTTCCTCTCACTTTCTCTTAGTTCCTACGTCAGGAAGCATCAGGACACAATGGTTAGAATCATCATACGGTGGGTTTCTTGGCAAAGTCTTATGTTCTGCTTCCTTGCACATGCATCCAGTATGCTGGGTGGATTTCATGGCTCCAGTGGGAGTAATGAACCCATGTCATAAGATCATATTTCGTCATATTTGGTGCAATTCGGTCATATTTTTCCTCGAAATTGTTCCAATTTCATTCCTGCAAATTTCCCGCAGCGATCGCCCCCCTCCCCCTCTCTCGAGTTCTAGGATTTCTTGGCTCAGTTGGTAAGGTCAGTTGGTATTTGAGTTATATTTGACGGATTTTGGTCATAATTTACGATCTTATTTAAGCAGGTTTTAGGTCATGAAAGTCCGTCCTCTATGAATTAGGCACTGCTCGAAGATGTTACCTTACTTCGAGTAACACAAGAATGAGGTCTCCACCCATCACATTCTGCGGTGTCCCAAAGTATCTGAACGCAAAAAAAAAGACTGGGTGCGTGTAGTTACACAAATTTGATGCATCAAGTCGACATTTTAACTCTCTCAGACCGCTTTAACTCCGACAATACTAAGCCAGCTCGGACGACGAAGGTCCTTCGGAACTTCAAAAATTGACGTACCTTCATCGCATAACCTGAAACACGAAGTCCCAAATATGGAATAGACTCATGTCTTCGATCGAAGTCAGAGCCAACTTCCCCCTAGACCACGAGAAGGGCCAGAACGTGATATCGACCTTCGACGGTCTGTCGTGCCGTGTATAAATTGCCCGAGGCTCGGGTAGACTTGCGGTCGAAAATGAGCAGCATGGCAAAACTGAGATGAAAGTGTCGAATCCTCCGATCGGAGAATTCGCGGTCGAAGAATTAAAGGCCGCGGAAAGAATTGAAGGAAAATACTGGAAGATATATGGAGATGAGGACGAACGGAGCGCTTCTCACGCCTCTCTCGTCCCTGCTTGCATGCATATTCTGAACGGAGGAAATGCAGTATTTACCTGGCAAGCGGACCGATGTCAACTACGGTCGCAGAAAGACCATCTCTTCCGATCCGAAGCACCGGATTTCGTCGATATGGTGAATCTCGATGCATTCGACAGCAGACGAGCCATTCGTGTCATAGGTCCAAGGTCGCCCAGAGATCGATCGGTGTAGCGATAAAAAAACTTTTTCGGATGCTTTTCCTCCTACGGTTGGACATCGCGATTGGTCTCCGCGTCCTCCACGAAACATCCAAAAATCACTCGAGCGATGACGAACGAGAACGGGCATCGGTGATCGCTAAGCCTCGGCCGAGGACCGATCCAAGAAGTTTTCTCGGGTCGGATCGAGGCCTATTTCTTTCCGGTCGAGTTTCTCGAACCGCAAGTTACGGGCCGAGTGTGGTTGTGATCTGTCGGACTCGAGTTTCTCGCACCGTCTTGGCGAGCGCACGTTCCATCGGGCATACGAAGGAGTCCATGTGGAGCATCTCTCGCCGTCTCGACTCGGACGTCAGCAGACAGCGATGCCAACATCCCAGGTGAGAGGCGTCGACCCATGCCAGCATCCCAGGTGAAAGGCCTCGACCCGGAGAGCCACTCTCACCTCGATCGTCTCCGTTCGTCGTCCCTCTACCGAGAAGAGTTTTTTATTTTCCTCCTTCCCTGCGAGAGGGCCTGGAGTGGAAGAAACGGATCGCGTTCGCTTTCATCGGATCCACGACGAGAGTTACGATTTCCCGAAGGCGATCTCCTCGTGCTTCGTACGTATTCGTTCGCTCGTCTTTAGGTCATCCTATTCTTTCCGTGGAAACGCACCGACGAGAGGACGAGAGGCTTCTTCGGGACTGGCGAAGAAGTGCACTGCCCTACGAGAAAATCTTCCGTCTTCCATCTAGTTTTCACGGGAAGAGAGAACGAAACTCCGCTTCCATTCCTGGCACTCCTAACCCTTTCGCCGAAAATAGCTTCTCGTCCTTTTTAAAGTATTTCTCTCATCGATTCTTTCACGAAGCACTCGTCCCGAAGCCAGTGATCCATCCAGACACCGTCCACCTGATGGTAACCGTGGTGATCGATCGGTAGTCATTAATTATAGCTGATGTCGCGAAAAATATCGATATTAGAGACTGCTTTACGTATTTGGTGAGATTTCGCCAAAGGAACCTGTAAAAATGGGGAAATACATACATACATATTTTACGATCGGAAGCCGTTCTTTGGGATTTCTACAAAAAGATTTCCACGAAAATTTAAATTCGAATTTGAAAATAATATATATAACAAAAGGGAATCAGGGAGTAAAAGCAGATTTCCAAATGACCTCCTCCTCCTCCTGCCTTCTGACCGTTCCCAAGAGTGTGTCGCATCTTTCTCCTTTCTGGAAGTATTGGGAATATTTTCGGGAAGGGAAAGATCCGAGACGAATGCGTCGCCGCATCTTGACCCTCACTTGGCCAAGACAACCCTCAACGGAAAAAAACATATATTTTCGAAATTCTTGCGGTTTTGTTTGAGTTGCCGAGTCTAATAACGTCAAACTGATGTACTTATGTGACCTTCCAGCCATCAATGTATGCATATCAACAATGATAATTTCTTCCGGGATCGGTCCAGTAAGGATTAAAGGAAGAAGATTCCTTCAGAGCGTCCTTGTCACGCTCTTCATCTCGTACATCAGCGCAGTTTTATTATTTTACTGAATTGTCAGATGCTACTTAACCTTCACGTCCAAGCTCGACAGTTTTTACGGGTCAAATTACAACTCCCAGTCGCAGGTTATGGAGCTGTCTTTACTGGGAGTCAACATGTAACAAAAGTAAAAGCGTCATCATTTCTTGGTCCACCCTGTATGCGAAGGGAGAAAAGGATCTGAATTCAAACTCGCACAGAGCAACAATGAACACAGGTCACTAGCCAGGTCCCTGACGCAATATTTCGCCCTACTCCGGTGAAACAAATGGAATTCAGCGGACTGCTACAGCCGGAGGGCATAGCGTGGGGGAAGGAGGAATAGAGAGCTGCGCGGCCATTTAAAGGTGTTTCAGGGGAATCAATTCCCATGACATCATTTGGATAGAATATATATCACATTGCCACGGATTCACTTGGCCTAAACGTGAAAATTAATAGTATGTGAAAATTAATTGTATGTGGAAGTCAATTTGATTACCTCTACATTCCACCGGCATCATCTTCCGTCAATAAATTGGTGATGACTCTTCGTTACGGCATTATGTATCCCAAGATAGTCACTTTCTCAGGCGGAGAGTTGCATAGAATCCTATCTTAGGGAATGTTCTAGGACATGATTAGGCATGTATCAGCGTGATATTTCGTTAACACCACAGAGCGAGGTAATATGATGCGAATATTATGCAACACAGTGGGATCCGTTGTTATTCTTCTTGAGGGATGTTTCTAGATGTTTAATTATTGCTTTTAGTATCTTCATCTCATTGCGCCCCTCTTATGTCAGGAGATTACCCAGGAAGGGGACACACTTTCCAGGAACAATTCCCAATCACGGATTGCCATCTAAATACGGTGCAGTCACAAAATTATCGGATTGGAAAGAAAGTTCTCGGAATTTCATGAACAATTATTACAATCCAGTTTATTTAAAAGCAAAATCATCTCAATCATGAATGTAATCACTATTGGCCTCTATTACTTCACGCCAACGTTTATGCAAACTATGGATGCCATTCCAATAGAACTCTGGCGGCTGCGCTACGAAAAAGTTGGCCAAATCGGTTTTCAGGTCGTCT
>CAJPEV010001526.1:14442-63838 GCA_905338385.1 Darwinula stevensoni
GAAGTCATAAAGAAGAAGCAGGCGAACTTGCTCCTTAGTAAGAGGGTAGGGCTGGTTCATGGCTGGAGAGCACCAGGGCTGTAATAATATACGGTTGTATGCCGAAGGACACGACCTACTTATAAACACACGCAGAACATTCTAGCATGCTCTGGAAAAAAATTGTACTGGATATTCAATAAATTCCGAGAACTTTCTTTCCAATCAGATATATTTCATCCCCACCTCAGCGTCATCTGAAACTGCCTGTCTCTACTACACTTCCAACATCTCTCCCCACTCCTCTCCCTCACTATCCACCCCGTGCCAACACCCATCCCACTTCCTAGTGACACCCTCTATAACTCCTTCACCACACTCCTACCACCACCGTTTCAACACCCAATTGACACGTGCTGAATGGCGTTGCATTTTCATGAGGGCGGTACTATGCGCCTGACCCTTCTCCGGATCTGTACCCGTCGGATTTTCTCTCGTGGGGACGTTTAAGAGTAAGGTGTTTCGGGTCCAGCCACGAACTGTCCGAGACTCGGAAGCGAAGATTTCCGAAGTCTGCCGCGAAATTCCTCCGGGCAGGGCCGGCCTTAGGCATGTGCCAGATGTGCCCCCGCACAGGGCGCAAATTCACCAGGGGCGCCAAAACGTAACTGAATGTATGATGCAATAATTGATGCCACCCTCAGTTTTACTTAAGAAAGTGGAAATGCCTTCCGTTTCGGCATCATTTCGGAGGCTAGGGATTGACCCTTCTTCCTTCGGGGAGTAGGGACGGCATGGGGAGTCTTTTTGCACAGGGCGCCGAAATAGCTAGGGCCACCCCTGCCTCCGGGGACGCTAGGTGCATAGCGGCACGGACCGTGCCGCTATGCTCGACGGACGAGGTCTTCGCTCGTCCGCGAACGGTGCTCGTTTCGGACGGTTCATCCGGCGAACTGCATCTTCCCTACGATGCACGACTCCGCGAAGACCTCGTACGTGGAGTCGCTGGCAACAGACGATGGTATGTCGCTCGGGACCATCTTCACGGGACGGGAACAAGAATGCGGAGGGTGAAAGGGGGAAAAAACTATTCTGGGTGTTATCCTTCGTCCGTGCCCGTCCCCGACGTATCGTCGAACTCACTCTTTCCCGCTTTTCACTCCTACCGAGAATCTCTCGCACCGTTTCTCCGCGTGTGAGAAGCGAATGGTGACTTCGAGCGTTCTGCCTGTTGCAGTGGAAGGGCACTGCCCCCAGGTGTCGGACGGACTGACGTGTTGGCCACCGACGCGGAACGGAGACACGGCGGCGATCCTCTGCAGCATCGTCATCCAACCTTGGTTCGATCCCGACCTCTTCACTCCGCCGGATGAAGGTCTGTCCGTGTTCGTTTCGTACGCGTTCGTGCACTCGGATGGAGATGGACGTTGACGCGACCGTGTGCAGACGCCGTGGCGTACCGAATGTGTCGGGTGAACGGGACGTGGGCGGAGAAATCCAGCTACACGTCTTGCTCCAATCACATCTTCCAAGTGAGACCCTACCCCTCTTCGTCTCTTCCCCTTTTGTGTTTCTGGTTGGGAACGTGGATCAAGAGAGGAGAAACACGAGGGAGGGGAAACGACGCATCCGTGTTGGTTTTTCCACTCCTCCAACGATCGGAGAAGAAAATCCGTTTCCGGTCGTTACATAGACGTGCATGTACTCTGACTAGTCTAGATGGTCGTAGAAGTGAACCCTGGGAACTTTTGACGCCGTTTTTTTGGGGTCTGAGACCGTCCCCTCCCGTACGTCCCGTACAAACTTCTCACTGACATCATCTGTCCACGCTCGTACATTCACCTAGTATCATTGAGACTTCGTGCCTCTATCCGGAACTTCAAGTCGACGGAGTTTCTCCTTTAACGGGCAAGTGCTTTCTTAGATCTGGAAAAACGAGGTTGGAAGCCGTATTTTGGCATTTGAACTTGCAGGCCCAGAGCAAAAACTTGAAAACGGATTTTGAGGTGCCGCCGGACTCGTCTCGCTCCGCTAGTAGAGTGCCTCCAGACACCAAGGGTGGTGGACTGGATGGGTCTCAAGTATTAAATACTGAAAGGACTAAAAAAAATTTGCTTGAATGTCCAAAACACCTGATCAAGAAAAAAAACTTACTGGACCGATTTCAATTAATTATATATTGCCAGGCTCGTCTCACCAGTGGAGGAGTTCCTTTTTGTCGTCTAAAGCACTGTTCTAGTGCCGAAAGTAGTAATAAGGTACTACTACGTACAACAAACCGACAAAGAACAAAACTTATAGAATTGATACAAGTAAATAAGGTACTTAGACTCATCTTCCTGGGTCATTGTGTCTTTTGGCTGTCTCATGTACAGGATATGGCAAAAAAAAATGACCAACGACTTTCAACCCAAAGATCTCCTCTCACAATAGTTATTTTCGCGAAACTTTCCCTTTGCATGTATGGGTATGTTTCCAACTGATACATCAAATTTCATCCGAATTTGTTGAGGCAAAGCAATATCATCAGCAATTATTGAAAATAAGTTAGACATTGAGAATGGACAAGAGCTCCTGCTGATAGCGGAGTGGAGGACACACTCGAGCGCTGAGAAATGGAAGCGGAGTTCGACGTGGTCTTGGTGAGCAGGAAGGACGGTGCTCGAGTGTGTCCTCTACTCCACTACCAGCAGGAGCTCTTGTCCATTCTCAATGTCTAACTTATTTTCATTTTCACTTTCACTTATTTCGCAAAAATAACTATTGTGAGAGGAGATCTTTGGGTTGAAAGTCGTTGGTCATTTTTTTTTTGCCATACCTTGTATAAGTGCCGAAAGGTTAATGAGCAAAACATGAAGGTATTGGGTTGGAAAGAAAGTCTTGCAACACTTCCTGACGAAGCCCTGCGGAACGCCCTCAACGCGAAGCCGAACGCCAAGCTGGGTCCTCGACGTCGACCGTACGCGCAAGAGTCAGTGGCTTCCACGAGGAGAATTGCCGCCACACGAACCGAAACCGGGGTTCCACGAGAAGGTCGTTCTTCTCTGCCGTCGGTGGGATTCGGAAGGAACGTCGTACCGTGAGCTCCTGCCAACCGGTACCACCGTGACTGCCGTCGTCTACGTTGCTCGACTTCGGAAGTCGGCTGCCGTCGTTCGAAAAGAGCGTCCCAAACGCGACAGAGTTCTCCTTCTGCACGACGACGCTCGTCCGCGTGTTGCGAAGACGACTCGCCGGACGATTTCGGAACCGGGCCGGGAAGTTTTACCCCATCCAGCGTATTCCCCGGACTCGGCCCCTTCCGACGATCACTCGTTCCGGGCCCTCGAGAATCACCTGCGGGACGAGGCACGAGACGATCGAGCGCGGCTCGAAGATGACGTCGGCCGTTTCTTCGCTTCGCGATCGCCAGAGTTCTGGGCAAAGGGCATCGAGCAGTTACCCGTGCGTTGGGAACGCGTCATAGACGACAATGGTCGTTACATCGTAGACCGAAATTGCATTTCGATAAAGTTATAAAATTTTGAAAAATTTGCACAGTGTTGCAAGACTTTCTTTCCAACCCTAATACATTGAAATCTTCTGGACTTGCTCTGAAAATGGATTCACATATTGGACTCGAGCTGGCAGGGTTTTTTTTTTTGGGGGGGGGGGGGTTTTCCAGAAACGATCTAATACTAGTATCTTCATTACTATTGGTATCAGAAATCTCAACATGAAAATAACATTACTTATAATGTAACACACCTTTGGATTGCTTGGATGTTTTATTTTTCTTAGTTCATCCTATCCCCTTTCTTTCTCTTTGAACAGCTAAATTTTCTTTCTGCGACTCTCTCTTGGATTCAGCTCTCTCCTGTGACCTTAACATTGGTGATCGAGCAGTAAACCTACTCCCCATCCAGTCTTGTGAACCAAGTGAAGCCCAGATTTTGCCCACAACATTCACCTTTCCCTTTCCTTTTCTGCCATTCCCATAATTTCTGCTCTCGAGAGTGCATGCACTAATTCTTTGGTATTGATCATATTTTAGGCGAATCAATTGGAATTGAAATTGCAAAGAAAGGCAACTCGCTCGGTCAAAGTAGGTAAGAAAAGAGGGTTTAGGTATAGGTCTTGATCTGAAGGAATGCCAAAACGTAGAAGTTAGGCCTGGATGAACGGGCTAACCATCTGTGGACCAAGAGGGATCTAGAATAACTCTCGAACTATAGATCTATCAGACAGAATTTGGCTAGGCCCTTTACAAGTAGTCCAAACATTGGGTCGGTCAAAGGCATAACGTACGATCGGCTATGGAAACCGGGAGCGTCTGGCCCAGACCGATAACAGCGTGCATACAGAAGGTCTCGACCTGGTTCTACGTAACGTTAGTGAAGAGTTGGGCCCATCCGTTCGGTTCACACTCGTAGGCCTGCGTTTTCGTTTCTCACTTGCCTCGCGAGTCCGTACTCGTAAAAATTTACGTCGGCCGCACGTCCCCTACGATTCCTGCAGTTGGGAGTAGAGAAACGCTTCGGCATGGCTACCGCGTGGTTCGACGGTTTGACGGAACCGATCGACCCCAAAAGCATGGCACGAAAAGGTGCCGCGATGATGGCGCTTCGCACGGCACTCTTCCCCCTTCCAGCGTGGTCTTACTTTTGCGTAAAGAGTCGCGAGGATGTTGGAAGGAAAGGACTCCTCGCGACGGAGAGATTCCGATTTTTAAAGGCGAAAAGAGACGGCCACACTAAAAAAAAAAAAAAAAACATCAGAGATGTTCTACATTTACGACTCTGAGGAATAGTTGGAAATAGGCTCCGCGGGAATGTAGGAAGGATCTGTCTTTCTTTTCGTCTTCGTGTGTGGAAAAAAAAAACCAGTAAGAACAGTATCTGTGGGAGTGGGATGCTATTTCTCATCGGACTAGTGCAGAGATACTGGAACCGCGAAGGCCCAGCGTGCGACCCGCGAAGAGTAAACGTACTTTTCGGTGTAGAGAAATGTTTTCTCGAGCGGAACGGCAAAGTTTCACCTGGTATTTTCCTTCGAAAGTTCGTCCCTCCGCCAAGAACGAACTGCGATCCCTTTCGGGAGCGGGAAGAGATCCGGCTCCAGCCGAAAGAGATGTAGCCGTGAGGAACGGTAGGATCTTAGAGAATCTCTTTCGGTATACCTATTGGGTTTCATACGATCAGTCGCTCGCCGGTCGCAAACTCGAGCGACGGAATCGCCTTCGTTTCGGGAGGGGGGAAACTCGCGGGAACGTCAGGGATCACGGACGGTCTCGCGGCTCGTCTTTCGAGTGTTGCAGACGAGGAAGGTGATGAAAGCGATCAACGTCATCAGCTTCACCCTCGGCCCCGTCTCTTTCGTTTCCCTCGTCGTCTCCATCTTCATCTTTCACTACTTCAAGTACGTCGATCCTTTCTCCTTCCGATCCTCCTCGTATTGCTCGCTCGTGAGGTCGATGGGTCGTGCACGATAGGAGCCTGGAGAACGATCGGACCCGAATCCATCGGCAGCTGTTCCTGGCCCTGGCCAATTATACCCTCTGCATGATCCTCCTCGACGTCCTCTCTCTTCACCGCTTCTTCGAAATCCAAGTGAGTCACGCCTTCCTACACGAGAAAACAGGGACAAAACTCCAAAGAGAAATCATACAAAGGAACGTTTCTCCTTCCTCGATTTGCCATCGAGACTAGAAAAAAATAAGGGGGGGGTCACACGCTCACCCAGTCCTCCCCGTTGATGCTATCAACCAGTGGCGGCTCGTCAGGGGGGGAAAGGGAGACCCGGGGCCCGTACCTCGCCTCTGCTAAACTTAAATATAAATCTAAATATAAATCTTAGGCTAAATCTTAGTCTGAAGGGTCAGGGTGAAGAATAGACTTTTTCCTTAAGACTGCTTTTAGATTTAGATTTAGATTTAAGTTTAGCAGTGGCGAGGAACAGGCCCCTGGCCTCCCCAAAATTTTTCAGGAACCCCTTCCCCATACAGTTGAAAATATTCATTAGGATAGCAAATAATTGAAATAAATCTCTGATAATCATTAGGTTCATTCTCAATTGCCGCCAAACAAGCGAAGTCCAGTCTCTGACAGTTTACTCCCGCGTACGTCCCGGCCAGAGCCTGGTGGCCTCCTCTGGCTCATAGACGATGCAAAGAAGTATCCCGTAGCACTATCAATACAATGCAATAGAAAAAGAGATCAGGGAAGTCCGCCTCGTCTGCATTTCGCCCGAGTAGCAAGGTAGCAAGTTCAAGCATGCCTTTAGGCTCCTTCGTCTCAAATTGAGAGCTTTTCGATCATCCAAATTTGCATTGCCAATTTATGTCCACGCAGTTGCCATGGATGAAAAGGCACAATATACAGGGTGTCCCATAAGTCACTATACCATTTCAAAAATTCACATCTACCAAACAGTTGGGACAAAAAAGAAGTAACATTAACTGAACGATAGCATGTCATTTGGAATTATCATTATCAAAAATGGAGGTAAGTTTGAAAGTGCTTGAAAATGCCCTCCGCCTATGTCAATACATCTGGCATGAGGCTCATGACCAAAATATTGCCGAAACTCCCTTTGGACTGTGATGGGACTCTCGAAGACCTCCTTCCAGGTAGCAACTTTCCTTCGTTGCTCAAGCGCCAAATGTGAAGCCTTTTCTCATGACCGCGAAAGAAAATTAAATGATAAATTAAACGATTAATGAAAGCAAGCTAAATTTTTTTTGTTCTTAGGTATGTCTGGAATTTGGAGCGAAAACATGCCGCTTTGGAATTTTTGCCAAAAAGGATTCAACAAGGCGTACCATAAATCGCCCAAAATACATACACCTTTCTGACATGCTTTTGGAGCAATTTCTGTTTGAGTCTGATTCCAAGTCATTATTGTGAAGAAAAAAAATTCCAAAGAACGTTCATTCCATCAATGCTAAGAAAAGTGACCTGGTTGTTGCAGTTTGGAAAATATTGCAGTTTTAAATGGTATAGTGACTTATGGGATATAAGTATGATATTCGCTAGGTGTGCAAGATGCTAAGTTGTGCGAGGGGAGGAAGTCGTCAGACCACTACTTTTATCCTCGGCCGGATGCGCCTCTTCTCACTCGAGTGTTCAATGGAGGTCTCAATTTCCGCTCTGCTTATGCGTGATTTCGATGCAATATAAATTATAAGTATTAAACGGTTCCTCTCTCGGCGATTGACCTAAGCACACCTTTCGTGCTTTATGTCCCCATCGATACTACAGTACAATGAATTCTTGTTTATTATAAAGATCACGAGCTGGTTTCTCCAGCTTTTTCGTCCACGAGCTGCCACTGCTATCAACCCTCGTTTGGTATTTGGTAACGGCATTTCCCCCTCTTCGTCCTGATGAGCTAAAAATCCAAATCCCGCTTAGGTGTCACTGTCCAATGATGAATATGGGTCGTTTTCCCGCGAATAGTCATCGACTACTTACGTATGCCTTTCATTCGTTCCCGATTTTAATATTACACGTCGTTCTGGTCTACTGTTTCCCGAAAATTTAAGGCGGTGGGAAGAAACCGTGACGTATGCCATTAGAGAAGGAAAACGGTGGAATCCGTAGAGGACGATAGGGAAATGTCAGAGAGTCATGGCAAGTGAGATGGAATTGACGATATTTTCTGGATTCGTATACACCTTCCCGCTTTCACGTGACTCCTCCACTTTTCTCACACCCCTGTCCTCCCCTTCGCTAAGCGAAGACAAAAGCTACCGAGGGACATACGCTCATATCCTATTTGCCAAGAGAAACGGCGACCCTTCGTCCTTCTCGGTCTCGTTCGCGCTTCCCTTTCACGTCACTCAAGGCCTGCTCCAGGCGGGAGGGATGAGGAGTGATGAAGGGCAGTGGCGTAGCGTGGTTGGCATGGGCCAAGGAATGAAACGAAGCCCACTCCAATTTCTTACTATTGAATTATGTGGGAGTCATATTGTTTTTGCTAGATTTTCTCCGGCAGCATATAAATCGTCGTCGGTAGCTGAAGTCAGTGTGAAAGGCAGTGGCGAATACATAAATTTTTCATAGGGAAGCAGGACCTGTTTTCTAGTTCCCAGCCTTCACCCCCTCATCTACCACTACCCTCCGTCCTATCGCCTTATTTATTTTTCGTCTGGGGTAAAAACCCTGAATATCTATTTCATAGGAGCTATGATAATAAGCATTAATTTATGTACTTTCTAAATAATAAAAATAGACTGAACTTGTTCAGAGGATGGGGCAGTCTCCCCCCCCCCCCCTTCTCTCCTGGGTCCGCCACCAGTGAAAGGGTGAATGCAGGACCGGACCAAGAAGTTGTGAGGCGAGGGGCAAGTGGATCCTTGGGCTCCCCCCTCTCCCAGTTACTTTACGCAAATACTTAACGCGTTTAATTTCCTTTGAGGGCCCCCTGGAAAAGTGGGGCCCAGAGCATCAGCCCCCTTTGCCCCCCCTCCCTTAATCCAGCCCTGGGTGAATGGTATTGGTAGTGGCTACCACTTCATTTAACCACACGAAGCGGCGTCCCAGTTGCGAGATGTCTTTGTGCAGTGTCTTGTTCAATTCCTTTGATTTCTTTTGACCTTCTTTTTCGGCTGCTGGCTCTCACCTCGTCCCGATGTCAAGGGGCTCCCCCCCCCCCCCTCTTCGTAGCTCGGCGTCTGGGCCCCTCTTGCCCGTGGGCCACGGTGCAGTCGCACCGCCTGCACATTCAGTAGCTACGCCACTGATGAAGGGTGACGTTCGGTCCCAGGAGAGTCTCCACCTTTCAAAAACCACCTCATCGTTTCGTTTGCACGCATCTTCAGCTTGTTTTCAAATTGAGCCGAGGCTTTCGAGAAGTCACCTTGTCGTTCGTCGAAAGGAACTCGTCCATTGATAGTTTGCAGCAGACGGAAAGTAGGGAAAGTTGGTGAATGGAGCGTGTGCGAAAATGCGTCAGCTATAACCGATGCTTCAAAGGTCGTTCTCCACGGCACAGGTTCATCCAACCTGGTACTGGACTTAGAGTTTTTCCACGTTTCAAGGGACACATGCGCGAGAATTCAGGATGGCATTCCGATGAAGAACGAAACTGCAATACAGTAGGAAAGATTGTGGAAAGAATGGTTCAAGAGAGATTCTAAGGTGACGATGGATGAAGGACGACTATACAAGGTGGTCCACAATTGTCTCCCCAAAAGTAAAAGCTCATTTCTTAGGAAGCATACATCCGATTTCAATGATATATGACTCAAACGATAGCCGATTCAATACATTTTTACTGTGGAAAATTTCAGCATTCCATAAAAAAATAGAACAAAGTTACACCATAACAAATGAAAGTACCCATATCATGCGACTAAAGCCTGAAAATATCACAATACCCTCTGAAATTCGCAATTTCGCAATGGGTTTATAGTGCAACGCGAGGGATTGTCTGTGTCGTAGGTGACCTCAGTATCCTGCAGAAGACGAATATTGCCATTTGGTTTGATAAATTGAAGAGAGCAAATTTGTGCGGGGAAAATTTGGAAATATCTTCAGTTTGGGTCCAAACGCCTCAGTTCCTGATGAGATCATGAAGGCAATTCATAAGAGGTTTCTGAATCCGAAGATATACATCGGCGGACCTATGACAACCCGGATATGCTGAAACAGGCCATTAGAGATGCCTTCGCCACAGTAGACCTAGAGATGATTGAGAGAATTCTTGAGAGAATTACCAACGGTACACAAACGAAGAGCGTGTCTTTATTGCGAAGACATTTTACAAAACGGAAAACAAGAGTGAGACGTGCCGCCGTTTTAGAGAGCAGTTTAACCGGTCGATAAAACGAGACACGGTAGCCACGGTGAACAACTGTTATAATTAGTTTTTGTTTGTTTAGTATCTAAATATTAAGTTTTGCAAATAAAAATTGTAATGACTGCTGATTATACCACTAACTGCCCTATTACTTCTGGGCCACCCTATATATTGAATAGGCTATCGTTTGAGTTATATATCATTGAAATCGGATGTATACTTCTTGAGCAATAAGCTTTTACTTTTGGGGAGGCAATTGTGGACCACCCTGTACTCAAAATTCGTAATTAAACTATTGTTGACCTATCATTACATCTTGGTCGGGCCGAGCAGTTATTGGGCACCCCTTGTGTATACATCATTTGTCACCATTATTTCGTTCAATTACACTGTCAGGAGCATTTTTCACGACTGATGCTTTATTTTGGGAGGGTAGCATAAGCAGTAATGTTTCTAGATGCAATAGGATTTCAGATGTTGACGCCATTTCCATTCGGAAGTGCGTCAACATCTGAAAATCCAGTTTTATTGTGTTTTCTGTTTTACTTTGAGCATTGCATATGAAGATTTTTGCACGCAGCTCACTAAGGGGCGAAGATATGGAGGTGTGGAGAGATCGAAGATAGGAAAGAAGGCAACATAATCCAGGATTTTCTACTTTCCGCAGGGGGTGCCTCGGGGAAGAGGGGGACGAAGGGAATTAAAGACAAAGGAAAAGAATCCCTTCAAAGGGGACTGTAGGTACACTTTCCTCATCCTCCATCCAATATGAGTCCGGAAGAGTCTCTCGAAAGACATGAGAGTGTGAGATGGAATAGAGTGCCTCTCCGCGAGAGAAGGCATCCATCCATCCATCCTTGTGCATCCATATCCACTTCTCATCAGCGGAGGCTGATGAGAAGTGGATATGGATGCACAAGGATGTGAACAAATATTCGCCGTCCTCCTTAACGGCAGTTTACAAGCTATTTTGATATGGCGATACCACCAATTTAAAAAAAATTTCGTGACCCACCGCAGTCCAGAGAGGACTTTTCAATGAAACTACGATGAAAGAAACTCGATGACTTGATCTGCAGTATTCATGGTTTCGGAGAGTGGAACACGGAAAGCTTTGCAAAAACGATCGATTTCGGGTGGAATCTCTCCAATGTGCGTATTTAATTGCGCTTTTTTTAAATGGGAAACTTCTTATGACCGACCTCAAATCTTCTCACAATCCACAGGTTGGGAACCGCCATTCTTGACGGACCAAACGAGACGAATTTAAGCTTTAATTGTGATCTTTTTGGAAGCCGTTTAAATATATCATTTCAAATCCTTGTGAAATACGGCAGTTATTTTGTCCGATGGTGAAAGTTTACTTTTGGAGCACCTAGCAATGGCGGTCGCCTTGAAAAAACGTCCCGTGAAGAAGGAACGACGTCTTCGTCCGTCTCCATTTCGAACAGCTTGTAAATTCCAAGAGGGAAGCACTATACTGTAGGTTATCGAATTCATATGTGGTAATAAGAAAGTCAAATGCGACAAGGAAGGTGAAATGTGTCGCTGTGGCAGATGTCAGATTTTAGGGGAAAGCATGTTTCATGCGGAAGTAAAGTGAAATGCGACCGGTACACAAGGTATACCATACCCGAGTTAGGGGAATGCCTTCTCGTTGCATTTTCACAATATGCGGCTTTGGGTGCGTTTCAGGTCCTTGGGTTTCATGAAATGTTATGTACGACGCTTTCTTCGCACGCGGATACAACTTAGGGGTATATCCGTGCTAGATGATAGAAGACCGGCATTTTCTACTGCCTCTGCTCAAGTCACTATGGTATCGAAACAAACAACGAGCGTAATCAGGGGTGCAGCTCGTGGGTTCTAACCGTCAAAACATAAAATTGCGCATTGAACTAATATTCATCTTTAAAGAAAAAAACGCGCTTTTCCGGGTTTCATTTGAAATTCTTCCATATATTTTTGCTTGTCAAGTATATTTCTCTGGACGTCACATTCGACACTTAAGATATGTAAGAGCAGGAATTATGAGTTGAACTCTCGACACGAAACGAAGTCTGCGAAGTCGCGCACTAAGTACACTCAGACACTAGAAGAGATCAAGGATGAGCGGGCGATGAGCGGACTCGGATTTCGACCTCTCACCAGACCCCGACGTCACATGGCACTAGAGAACGGTCCCCTCGCGCACGTTCGTGCGAAGTCGGAAGCGATCGCATTCCCCCCCCCCCCCAATTGTTATGGGAATCCACCGTTTCCCGAAGTTCAGTGAAAATGTACCCACGTACACTGTTAGCAAAAATGATTCAGCTTTTATCTCCTAAAGGGTGTTTCAACTGCAGCTCATATTTATCCCTTGTGGGTTAGATATTTAGCCTTTCTGATAGGTTAAATTAAAATTCCTTTAAATAAACCGACCCGGATTAATATGTAAGCTTCCTGGCATGCATGTAATCATGAAGGTGAGAGACCAGCCCTTTAGGGTATCCTAGACATCACTCCCCATTTGTTTACCTAGTCGTCAGGCGGAATAAGTTAGGAATGGATTACTTAGGAAAGGGAACACTTATCCATTTTATTGGATTTCATTGTTCCATGGGTATGAAGTTCATTTTTTTTGTCTTTAGGTCGGGGGTACTGTTAGGGAAGACAAGCTTTTTTTGGTCTAAGATCCTGGAGTCTGCCTCGAATATGGGAGTAACGAATGAGGAAGGGTTCGCGTTTATTACTACCTATAGTGAGGCAAGGTGAAACACAGGACGAAATGACATAACATACCTGTGAGGGGGATTCCCAGGAAAGAGGGAATGGCTAATCTATGTACTGTGGGAAACGGTAGCACCAAAACACCATCTAGTGGTCCATAAGGAACTTTACATTACACAAACAAGCTTTGCAAATGGTGTTTCACCCTCATCTATACCTTTCCTGTCGTTTAACCCTGAAAAGGTTAAAACCTGAACTCTGTTCGGTAATATCCGATTCCTATGAAGAACTATCTCATTTGGGATGAATAGGCAGCCTCAGAAAGGATATATCTATATTTATTCCTTTTCTTGATGGTCTATTTGAAAAATTTTCTGAGATAGTTGATAATTGGTATCATACGCAGGGACCCTATTTGCATTCGTTGAAGATAGTCTTCGAAGGTTTTACGAAAGTGAGAAACTGGCTCATCTCTAGGGTGGGTCTTGAATCCTATGTCGTTAAGAGCATATGCACATATCAGATCAATGACAGTCCACGACCTGATACATATGGCCCACCTTGTACATGTACTACTTTCCCTCGCTTTTAAATAAGACGACCACTTAAATATTAACTTTTTCCTCTGGAGTAAGAGAAATTATTTATTTTTCATCGAAAAACAATTTCCCATTCAGAGTTTCATATATGTAACCTCTGAAGGGATGAATGTTTATACCTGTTCTCATGGATACTCATTTATCCACGCACAAGATACATAAAACTCTCCTAGTTAAATGTTTAACCCTCTCAATCGAAAATGGCAAAGAATTTATATCATCGCATTTAAGATAAGCATCCAATTAGCCCTTTTAAATGGTGATTCACAGTCATCTAACCGGTTTTTTTTATAGGTTAATCCTTCACTTAGGCTAAACTCTGAACCCTTTCTGCCAACAGTGTACAGTAGAGGCGTTCCAGCTCAAATGGTCAAATATTCGTCACATTCGTTGGGTTTCAGACTCCGATTTGCTTGAAAAAATTATTGCATGCTGGCAATAATTTTTTCAAGCAAATCGGAGTCTGAAGCGCAACCACCCCTTGATCACTTGAGCTGGAATGCCTCTGTACTTATTTCACCTTCGAAGAAACTGTGCTGCCCCAAAGGAGTAAAGTTCGCGTTGGAACACGAATCACAGTCGCGACCGTCAGTTCCGGAGCACCCGAATTCAAAAATTGATTGGAATTTGCACGAGAAACGGAAGCGGTCCTCAGCCGTCATCGGGCTCGAGACGACCCTCTTCAACTACGCCGAGTGCGATTCGCGACGACTCGTTCTCGAGCGGCTCGTAAAAACTAAAGGAAAGGAAACTCTCGGTCTCTTTGCTTTGGTGGGAACTCCAGTCGCCAGAATCCATCATCCACTTCGTTCCATGTCATGGTTTCATATTCGTAAGATGTCGGTCCTCGCGGATCGATGGAGTTCCGGGTCTTTGAATCGAATCAACCGAGAATTATCTCTCCATACACATGCGATCATCGATCATAACTCCCCTCTCGTGGTTGCCGGAATCGATAGATAAGGCACCTAACGCTCGTGCCCACTTTAATCTAGAATGAGCCCTAAAACAAATGATGGATGCGTGCATCGGTGTACGTAACAACTCGCACGGTAATTTCTTAAATATTAGGCCCAGTTTTAGACAAAAATTAGACGCTCAAGAAACTAGTACTCAAGCATGAGTTCGCTGCATACGAACCAAGTCAGAAGAAATGTAAAAGAATTGCCTGCAAAATCGCTATTCTCTAAACTCAACAATGACGGTTGTATTATGGTACTCTCTGAATGATTACGACGAAGGCTACAAGTCACCTTGGCATGGCAAGTTTGCATTTAACGTGTTAAAAACCATTTAAATTTGAAATAAATGTAACTGCGTTTTAAGCCGCCGGTTAGAAGTTAGAAATACCCGAGGAAGAGGTGAAACGAAGACTCCGCTCCTAGTTCCTCGGTTGTACTCGCTCCTTTCGGAATCGGTGAAGAATGAATGGACTCGATCGTGCATGGATCATCGAGTGGATGTACTAGTGATACTGCGATAATTCACGGATGGATCTGTTTGTAGCCCCAACGTTGCGTTCGGATAGAGAAGTTAATGGTCGTTCTCTTCCTTTCCGGAAGGAGCTTTGCAAGATCCTCAAGACCCTCGTGATTTATTTCTCCATATCGAGCATCGAGTGGATGTTCGTGGAGGGTCTTCATCTGTACAGCCGATTGGTTGCAAGCGTCTTCGATTCCCGGGTCCCTCATCGCCTCTATCAAGCCATCGGATGGGGTACGTCTCTCTCTCCCGTCTTCTCTTCGATCTTTCTAAAAATCTTCCGTTTCCGTTCCCTTCTCTCCTCGTTTGCACCATCATCGATTCGTCCGTGAAACTTGCACGGTTGCATCTTCCGAGAATCTGAGAAAAGTCCACACATCTTCTGCATTTCTTCCGCGTTCCTTGCACGTTTTGCTCGGGGTGCACGAGACGTCTAGATGCGGCCACTTACTGACATCTTTCAAGTGGCTAATTTTTTTTCGTTGAGGAGAATCGTGACTCAGCAATTTGGAATTCGTACGGAGGGAGATCTGGGTGGTCCTCCATCCTCTCCCATCCACCTCGCCTGCTATCGTGGTCCTGAGCTCATAAAATTATCACACTGAGCTAAAAAAAAAAATGGGATGACGTATATTTTGTGGCCGGAGCCTTGTTTTCATTCAGATTCATATCTCTGACTATTTGCATTGGGTTTTGATTCGTCATTCGATGTGAAGTGATTCAAGGTTTAGGAAGTTGGTACCACGTTTAAAATCTTGCCTTTCACATTTCTTTAATATTTTTTTGCGATTTTTACAAAAACATTGACTTTCAATAACTACTTTTTAAATTTCAAATATGATTATTTCAGGCATGATCATGTCAGAAAATGATGAACCGTTCTAATTTCCTTAGAGAACTGCTCTCATTCTACAGTATTAATCTGAAAATCCAGGTGGTGAGAATTGGTTTAAAATTGAGTATTATATGCAAAACTTCCTCTGAAAAGTTAAATATAAAAAGACACTCTTGAGGTCATGATTAAGATCTTAAGCAAAGGAGAGAAAACGTTGAGTTAGCTTGTAATGTCATTGGAATGGATTCTTAAGGGGAATATGATTGGTCTGGGCTCCATGAATCTGCCTGGAATATGGGGATAGCAAACGATGAAGTGACCGTGTTCATTGATTCCTGTAATGAGACTAGGCGAGGCGAGGTATTAAACACTCCTGTGAAGGATGATTCCAGTGAAAGGGAGAAGTTTGTGTACTGTTCGGAAAGTGAGACCTACGCCTCCATCTTGTGACCTGGAGGACAACTTTACAATTCCTTAAAGCTTCTAAGTGCAAGTTGCATCAGTTGAATGTTGTCACTATGTTGTCAATGTCAACAGTGTCAACATTCTTTCGATATTGATGGCAAATGTTGCAATAACATTCGAACATTCGTAGAAATGTCGAGCAGCTTTCCAAGTGCTCGAAAGTGAAAAACGTTGAAGCAATGTTTTATCAATGTTGTTCATCAACTTGCTACATTGGCAATATTTCGAAAACGTTCCATCAACATACTGTATTACATGGGTTACGATCTAAAATGACCGGCAGAAGTCCAGTCGATAGGCTTCGTGAAAGGTGGTCGGACTACATTGTGAATATTTTGCCACGCTCAGTACACCACCTGCCGAAATTGGATCCGTTATGCAGGATTCGCCAACACTGAAGTTGCTCCTTGGTCTGCTCGAACCGCGACCCCATTAAGTTGAGATAAGCGGTTTCGAAAACATACTTATGTACGTAGAAGTCATAGGTCCTTTTTAGTCTCAATTTCTCAATGTTGAATTTTTGGGGTTGAGTCGTTAAAATGTTGAATTTAAACAATTTCACATTTTTCCCTAATTAAGATACAAAAACTAATGAAGTAAAATAAACTCGCCTCATTTAAAGTTTTAAAATAAGCGATTAACCTGCTTAAATGAAAAGTGTTTTTGCCCAATGAGTCATTTTTTCTTTCCCCCCCAAAAAAAAATTTAAGGAGGCACATTTCAGAGATCGTTTCAATTAGGCTGTTGACATTTTTGGATTTGCCAATTTCTCGCAACATATCGCAATACGTGATCATGGCACGGAGTGCATCGTTCGAGGCCTTTAGGGTGCATATACGCCTGGCTGGTACGATATACCGGGACACGCGAGAGCGAGGTACACGATGTCGGTCGTCGTCATCATCACAGAGCTATGCCTTCGGTGGCAATGTCTCCTACCGTCTCATTGTCTGTCCCACTCATCCTGTTTCTTCCCTGCTACTTAATCCCCTACGCATGATGCCAATAATCATATTTACTCATGCATTCCTTTTAAGTGCTAAATGATGCAGACGTGTAAGAAAGGCTGACATCTGTAGTCTTTCTCCTTTTCTCTTGTGTCAACCGCTACGTTTGCTTCACATTTTCCTCGTTGCATGGAAATCATGTACCTCATCACCACTCCTTCCACTATGATTAAGTACGTCATCATCAGCATAATTTCGTCAAGAAGAAACTCGTTTTCTGTGTGTGTATGGCTATCTATCTGCATGACTGTCTCGAAGGACACGAAATGAAAATTAATGAATAAGGAGGAAAAATCCTCGTGAGGACATTTGCTCAACCGCACTGATGAGGTTTGATTTATGAAGACTTACAATATAAATTCTAGAGTTTCATGGGTTTTAGAATATCATTATGATTGCACCAAAGAATCCCAGAGGATTTTCATGAAGTTAAAGCGATTTCATTGGCAAAGCTCAAATTTTATGCAACCTGTTTCTGATATGAAAATTAAAAATATCATGGGAAGATTTCACTCGGTTTTTGCTCGCACAGGAGATAATTGATTGAATACTATCTGTTGAAAAGTTGCAGTTAAACTACCACAGAGAAAGGGAGTGTTTCAGAGTAGCTTTAAGAATTCATCAAGTGGAATGTTAATATTCAAATTTAGTTATGAAAACAAAATTTTGCTCCCCCACTGCTTTTGTACAGCCGATAGTATGTGATATAGGTATGTGGATGCTCACGTCCTATCTACGAGTAGATACTCGGGTACATGAGCACCTGAGCGCCAAGAAAGTAAAGCAAGCAAAGACGTCATCTAGGATCGGTTCTCGTTTCGGAGGTACCTCTAAGATGAAGATGCAGGAAGCATGGGCATCGAGAGTGTATGCTTGCATCTACTTTCTCCCTGGAGCAATGGGAATCTTCTGGGTCCATGAATCCCTTTCACACTCTTTCTCGAAATGACAGGGAATGCCAAACCACCAGGAAAATTGATTCTTCCAGGTTTGCCCGGAGCGTGCGTCTGCGCGTGGATGGTGTCCATGGTGATATGGGATGACGACGGACCTTCTCACGAAGTCGAAGAAGAGGAGACAGAGCAAGACGATGAGGTAGATTTTGGATGCTGGGCAGGATTCGCAACGGATCCTAGAGTGTGGATCCTCCTCCTTCCCATGGTTCTCTCCCTCACCGTACGTTCTCTGTATCTCTCGTCCCCTTCCTCGGGTAACTCATTCGAGTCCAGATCCTCTATTTTCCCGACATACCAGAATAATGCCGATGCGGAATAACGAAAAATAGGTAGATGCCGACCCGAAATCTCGTCGACAGGTATAGAAGAGAGACTGAAAAAACACGACGCGAGAAGTACAGTACGCGTCATGAACACAATCATTTTCACTTTCATACCTAGGTACATCCCCACCCTCCCTTATCCCTTCAAAAATTCGGCACCTCTATTAGGTTCGTACCGTCTTTCGTAGTACGTCTAGGTAGTAAGCATATAGACAGGATATTTTTTGCCGGTTCTCTTCAAAAAGTAGCCCACTCGAATGTGGCCTCATTCGAAAGCTGTACGCTGCAAGAAGATGACTTTTTGGTTCTCCGTTAAGAGAAACAGGGGCAGTTATTTGAAGGGACTTTGTTTTCTTTGCCGAAGTTTCTAACTGTAGTGAAATTTTAATCGCAATAAAAGCAGGTCCAAGTGCTGCGAGTGACCGATGAGTCGTTCTGTGTGAACAAAAGAGCCTCATTACGGTGTATCCGCGATGACGACCGAGCATCGGTTTACACTTTTTGTAAAAATGTGGCACGATATCCTCATGTGATTTTACTCGCCGGACGATGCCATCGTAAGTTTTTGCACCCTTGGAGGGAAAAGAAAAACAATTCCGTGGAAGGTGGCAAATCGAAATGGAATCTAGCCGAAGCTCCCATACTCAAAGGAGCCCTCCAAAAATACACTGTATGTATTTTGGGGGGTATCGCTATACTTTTCCTTGTCGCTATACTCCTCCTTTTTCCCAACAATCATTGAAAGGATTCTCACAACCGGACCAGGTTCGACAAGATCGTTTTGGGTCGTGGCATGTTCTCGTCGAGCAGCTCTGACAGGTGCCCCGTCTCACATTCCATTTCTGACGACCCTTTTCCCTCGACACCGTCTGTATGTATCGTATAGTACATTGGAATGCGCCAAGTTGACCCCGATGATGCGACATCCATCACTATTTCGGATCGCAGATGCTTCACGTACGATCTATTTGGTAAACGTGAGAGCGAATTGAAACCCGAATCACCCAAGAGACACCAGCCCGGAAAGTAATCGTTCGTCTGTGAATTGTCGTTGTACGGATCGTGAAGGTGGATGGCCGGACTTCATAGACGGCATCCGAGACTTTCGGGGCCTGTAGGGGTATGGGTCTCCGATGGCGATGGCCCTCCGTCCGTACTTTCGCTATCGGATTTTGCATCGGCATCCTTTTTTGCGCGCATGTTTCATTCTTTCCGAAAGGGTATAAGTCTGCTATGCTTTCCTCATCGACTCGGAAGGAAATAGGGGCGACGAGATCGGACGCCTCCGTTATCTATGCCTCACTCGTCCCATCGTTCCTCATCTTTATGGATCTTCCTCGGTCTAATGGAAGCGTTATCCTCGTTCGACGTTCGATCGTTTCATAACTTCTCATTCCTTTCACGCTTCTCTGTGGGGTTGCCATGCTTCCCTCGATGGTGTTCGATGCTTCGGTCACATATCGAAAAGGTCTTGCAGGTATTTACAGGGTGATTCAAAAGTCACTTGAATCTTTTTGGTGCCTTATATGGTATCAATCGAGTCGTCAGCTTCTGAGGAGTTTGGTGTAATATGAGTGCGGGGCGAGAGATACTTTGGAAGAAACGGCGGGAAATAAGGTGTGACTGGCGTAACTTTTCATGGCTATTACAACGGCTTTAGAACGATGTAAAGAGAGCAACAGATGAGTGCTATAACACATGTCGAAAGTGACCACCGTCTGCTCCAGCAAGGGACACCATTCGCAATAGAAAGGATGACACGGCACTGCAAACTTCGTCGCGGAGGACGTGCAGAACTTAGTGATAGATGATATGCTCAGTTCCAGGGAGTGGTCGGATGATGGTGAACGAGCGATTCCAGAAGCACCCACAGCCAGTAGTCTGAAGGATTGAAATCTGGAGATAGTGGGGGTTATAAAACGTCAGCTTAGGATTTTATCCCCGAAGGGTTGCAAAGAACAGGTTTTCGCCTTAAGATGGGTATGGGGAGGAGTGCCATCTTGATGTATGATGATGAGTACCATACACTGCCTGATTCGAAGTTCGAGAATTGCGAAAGTTCAAAACATGTAGGATGCATGGGTCATTGACGATCATAGTGTGAAATCCATCTGGATCTGGTTCCTCAAAGAAGTAGGGATCGATCATGAAGTCTGCCATGAAATCACACCTGTACATTTGGCGTCATGCGATAGTGCTCCGGAGCACACCATCAGGATTTTCGTCAGCCCGTGCGAGGGAAGTTGTTCGAGTTCACGATGCCATGAGGGTAGCTGAAAAGTCACACGAAGTTGAAATCGGTGCAGCCTACGTCATCGATGGCTTTGTGAGTCAGTTTGTGACGTGTATGACGGGCAACACAGTGTGCACAAATTGGAGGTGGTCACATGACCCACTCGCCACCTTCGTGAAAAGCGCTCGCATTAGGCTCATTGTGGTATACCATTGGACCATGATAATGAGTGTGAAATGACGCATTGCTCTTGTCAGGTGTTACTATCAACACGGGGATAGTGCCTCTGTTGATTTACGGGCTAACCTTCTTGAAAAGAAATATCAAGAAGCCCATAGGACCGTGTACTAATCGATTGATACCATATACGCAACAAAAAAAATTCAGGTGACTTTTGAATCACCCTGTATATCTGCAAGAGGGAAAGCGAACCGAACCGAAACTTCCTTCTAGCTTATCGCCTTTTAAGTGCTAACATACCTGAGAAACTGTCTGATCGTTGAACCTGGCCTCGGGATACCGTGTGCAACGGATGAAAATACTTATTCGTTGTCGATGGATAGTTTTTCTCCACAAAACAAGGAAATCCCTCTTTAAAAAAATGTAAATGCTTCCTTTCTCGAACGAGAACGCGAGGTAAATAAATCTCAAGAAAAGCAATCCTGCTTACTCGATTTTATGGACAGCCTTGGTTGAATCGATGCGGCCAAGAAGATATACGCATCGCATATGAAACTATTCTTTCCTTTAAAGAACACTATACTGTATTGAAAATAATATTTTAAATCTTCTACCAGGGGCCTGTTCCTCGCCTCTGCTAAACTTAAATCTAAATCTAAATCTAAAAGCCGTCAAAAAGCAGTCTAAAAGCAAAAAGTCCATGACCCTTTAGACTAAGATTTAGCCTAAGATTTAGATTTAGATTTAGATTTAGATTTAAGTTTAGTGGAGGCGAGGAACGGGCCCCAGGAGTAGCAGAATAGTCACAGAAAACAGGATGACCTATAGTTGCTTATTGCAATTCGTTTTGATTCGATCGATTTCGATCCTGCATGGGATCAGGACTCCCCAAACACAGGCTTATCGGAACTCAGCCTTATCGGGACTCTTCGTCCCGATAAGCCTTTGGGTTGCATCATGACGGTTCCCCTCCGAACGACCTACCAGTCCCAGCCTGTATTTTCCACTCGGCCCTGCCTGCCACTCACCTTCGTTCTGTTCTCATCCTGGAGGTGGATTTAAGGTGGATTTATGCCGAGCGGAAAACGGCGCGGAAAACGTAAAACGGAAACCACCGGTCACCGTCGGCACAAAAAGGAAACCGCTGGCCGGAGGCGGACTTTCGTCGACGGAAGGAGCGGAACTTCCGTTATGGGAAAAATGACCATCCATCAACGAACCAGTCCAGTTGGATCGCTGGAGACCGACCGAACGGACGGGAAAATATGGACTCCATTCGTTGGGAGCAATTCATCGCAGAAGTACATAAGCATCCACTTCTATACGATATGAGATCAAAAGAGTACAGGGACGAAGTGTTAAAGAAAATGTCTGGAGAAAGATAGGGAAAGAGTTTGGCTGTTCGGGGAGTCTAGACAGCTTTTCCTTCTTTTTTTTTTAAGTTTCTAGTCATTTTGTCCAGCTATACCATTACCTCATGCCTTGTTTAGAAATGTCTCTGTGGAGCACGATCGTGCTCCACAGAGAGCTATAGGGCTGACAATGTTCTAAGAAGCTTAGTTTTTATTTCCTTTCCTCCCAGTACAACGAATTGGAGCTTCTCTCGTTCGGTCGAACAGGAGAGATGGAGCAGAAACAGTCTCGAGACCCTATTTCTGAAGGGATTATAGTCAGGAGTCAGGAGAGTTAGTGATATCAAGAGGCGATTTCGCCCATTTCGATATCACGTGTCGAGGTCGAGCGTTCCTTAATTTTAGGGTAGGCCTAACCCTCTTAAAGCTAAATATTTTTGTATTTTTGTATTTTTGTATTTTTTTTTTTTTTTTACTATCCTAGTTGCTTACTGTCTAGTACCTACGTCAACATTGCCCCCCACCTTTTTGCCTGTCCATGAAAGCATCTAGTTTCTTCTTAAAGATAGTCACAGAAGGGGCAGCCACTACTTCGTCATCTAACGCATTCCACGCGTTCACCACTCTGCAAGTAAAGAATTCCTGTCTCGACCTGAGCCGCACCTGCGGTTTGCGCAACTTAAGTCGGTTACCTCTCGTTCTCTTGCTGTCATCAAACTGGAAAAACCTACCACACTCGACATTATCTATTCCTTTAATTATCTTGAAAGCCTGGATGAGATCGCCCCTCCTTAACCTTCGTTCGAGCGAGTACAGTCTCAACACTTCTAAACGCTTCTCGTATGATAGTCCCCTAACCTCCTTAATCATTCTTGTGGCCCTCCTCTGTACTCCCTCGAGCGCCAACAGATCGCCCTTATTTGTAGGCCTCCAAAACTGGATAAGGGACTCTTCACGAACCGAAAGTGGCTGTAAAGCAAATTCCGAAGGAAGTTGTGTGATAATTTTTCTTATTATCTTTGACGTCTCGTTTGTGAGCTGTCGTAGGGAATGATGGTGGTAGCATACGAAAATAAAATGATATGGGCTGTAGAGAATTGTACAGAGAATTTATGATTAAATAATCAAGACTGATGGGCTTGAAATGACAGATATTTAATGAATACTGAGAGTGCCATTATTTATGAGATACCCATTAAATTTAGCTCAGTTGGACCAAATGACTAGAATTACATGCGAGGAGTGACCTGGACTCACCCGAACATCTAAACTCTTTCCCGATATTTTCCTACTGATTCTTCTTCATTACTTAGTCCCTATTTACTGATTTGATACGACTCCATACCTTTTGTATGGAATCGTATGCCTCCGTACTTCCACTGTCTATTCAATACTTCTCCGAGTCCATATTTAAAATTTTCCGTCCATTCGGTCTCCAGCGATCCAACTGGACTGGTTCGCTGACGGACAACTATTTTTGCCGTAACGGAAATTCCGCTCCTTCCGTCGACGGAGTCCGCCTCCGGCCAGCGGCTTCCGTTTTGTGCTAACGGTAACCGCTGGCTTCCGTTTTCCGCCTTCCGCGGAACTAGGTCGACGGAAAAATAGCAGGCCCAGAATAACGCAGACACGGAATCCGATGACACTAAAAAAAAAAACCCCTTAAACTGGAAGTGCGACGACATGAAAAAAGTCTACAGTCGTTCCTGTCGTCTTTATTCCGATCGAAATAACGACGGCAGGAATAACTAAAAAAAAAAAAGGAAATGCTTGGAAAAGAAACAAAGAACGACACGGAATTGCGTCGACACACTACGGGCCGGGCACCAATTTTGAAAATGCAGGTTCACGGTACAAGGCTAGTACTAGAGCGGAGTTGCTCCATTTATTGACACCTCTTGACAGCTTCATCTCGAATCCAAGGAAAGGGAATATTTCCGTTTTCAAGTTTTATGAAATCCCGCCCTTCTCTTTCCGCACCGTTCACCTCTCTGTATAAATCCAACTTTAGGTATTCGTTCCATCGTCTGCATCTCACTCTGCTCCAGCGACCCACCCCTTTCGTCTGCTTCCTCCATTCTTGAGGATGGAAAAACCTTTAAGTTCATACCTCCATGCGCGGAGACCTTCACGAAAACAAGGCTGCTTTCGCACTCGGAAACCATTTTCCTGTACGTCGTTTTGGACCGAGAAGTTAGCCGAGCGACTGAGCCTTAGCTCTTCGCCTTCACTGCTGCGATCTGCCTCGAACTCGGATGCGAACGACGAGCTCGTTGCAACAGTCCCCGATTTTTCTGTATGTTTTCCCCTCTACTTATCTTGTCGCTTCTCGGCTTGACGCTCGCGCGTGTTTTATTTTTTTTTTTTTTTTTGCCACGAGCTCACCCTCGCGGTCGTGCCCTCCTGGGATCCAGTTTCCACTCACCGATCAAACGCTCTGCCTCGTAGGTGCTGCCTTTTGAAACTCCCCATCGATATCTGAAATTGCCTTCATTCTAAATGACTGTCGGAGGAATACACTATACGAAGAGCAGATATGCGGCCGGGGCAGATTGTAACCCCTTGTAAGCAAGCTCGTCAGACCTGCAAAAGCGACTCCTCCTCCTCCTCTTGAGACAGTTTTTCATACGGTTCAGATCGTCATTCCCGTGCCGCAACGATATGTGGCATTCTTTTCTCGCTTCTCGTTCGGAGTCGCCTTCATCGCCGGCGTCATCACGATCATCATCGTGCTAATCCGTTCGACCATCCTGTAAATTTTCGTACCCTCCGCCTCTGCTCCTACTCCTTTCTCTTCTCCGCCTTTCGTGCACAAAGTTACCAACCGAGAGAAATTTTTTCTTTTCATCGAGCCGTGTTCCGATTCGGAGTCGAATGGCTCCGTCGGTCAAGATCTCCGCGGCTTCGTGCGCATGCAAAGCCGCTGGGGCAAGTTTTACCGGGACAAGGTCGAAATCCTGCTCATTATTTTATCTTCTGAAGTCCGAAAGGCCCGCTGAAGGAAAGGAGAGCCTCTAGATCAGTGGTCGGCAACTGAATTTCAGGGGGGGCCGGATAAAAAAATGCTGCACGTTCGCAGGCCAACACCCATCAAGTTTCATTAAAATTTTAATTTTGATGAATGTCTAATGTCAAATGTCCAGCCGAACGGCGACTGTCAGACCATAATGTACGATGTGCTGGGTCTTCGTGGGCCAGAGGAAGAGCTTCTGTGGACCGGATCTGGCCCGCGGGCCGCCAGTTGCCGACCACTGCTTTAGATGCTTCGTACAATGGAGAGCGAAATTCATGGAAGGCAAATTCATTTTTACCCAAAGGCACGAAATGTCGAGCGGGCAACTTTTACTTAGAAAATCGAATTGTTCGTCGAAGCTTCGGGACATCGAATATCATGCCAGTTCTCATCGTTCACAATTCAGGATCGACTTATCAAAGGCATGAAACTCGCAATTATTGGGTTCTTTATCTACCTTCACCAGGGCTTTTCCATGTTTGTATTATTTTTTTAAATATCGCTTAGGGTTGTGTGTGCGTGCCTTTTGAAAAGCACGCGGTTTCCAATGAGACCTCGTCGGATGCCAGCTTCGACCGTCGCCATACGGGCGTAGTGATGCGTGAGAAAAGGATGAAAGAACGAACGATACCAGTGCTTCCTGATAATTCCATCGTTGTGATAGATCCCCTCTCGTATCGTTTTGTAGGGATGTTCAACGCAGGGGTGCCATCATCGCACCTAATGGAAAAGGGCATCCCTGCAACTATCAATCCTAATCCTGTGAATTTAACGCTTCTGAAAATCAGTGTAAGGAGGAGTGAATCATGAACTTTTCTTTTTCTCCCCCCCCCCATCTCACCTTGGGAATTTCATGGTGAAATGTTACATTTCTCTGTCCCTCTCCCGAATTGGTGATGACAGGCGAACGTGTATTTCTTGGCCCATATCGTTTACATCTTGGTCAAGAAACTGGTCGAGAGCAGCGAGTCTGCCCAAATCAGGTACGAACTCGACCGTCTGAACGAAGAAGAGAGAGAGTGAAACATGAAGATTTTGTTGTTTTTTTTTGTCGTTTTCTCGCCTGGATCCCATTCAAGGAAGACGATTAAGGCGACGCTGTTGCTTTGGTTCCTCCTGGGCCTCACCAATTTGTTATTTTTCCACCACCCGAGGGGCGAGACGGAAACCGTGCACGCCTATTACATCATCAATGCCACCCTCTATTCTTCCCAGGTAACCCTTCCTTTACTCTCCATCCGTTACGATCTCCTCCACCCTACATGGAGAAATTCCGGACGTCTAGGGATTCCTGGTGTCCTTGTTGTATTGCTTCATGAATGCGGCGGTCCGAGAGACGATCTCCAAGAGAATCCTTCGTCTTCGATCCGAACGAAGATCCTCCTCGAATCGCGCTCGTCAGGAATATTCCATGAACGGGTGCACCACCACCACCTCCGCCACCTTCCTCTCTCTCCCTCAAGGTCAAGAGGAGGATCTCGAGGCCGAGATCGTTGCTCTGAAGGAAATCCATACGTGCCCTGAGATCTCCCCGCACACGTGACTGCGTCACGGCCCGACTCCCTTTCTCTGTGGTTTCCACTTTCCAGTGAAATACACCCGAGGGACGATGACGAAATCCGTCCCCATCGAACCTTCCTTAACGGGCACGGAGATTTCTTCGAAAAGTCGAGGATCACGGATTCCGAGTGACGATCGCCGTGCGGATCGTGATGACTTCGAAGTCCCGGTTCCCGTCCCCATGTCGGTTCCAGTACGTGTGTCGTTTCGATTTCACGAGAACTACTGAGTGAATGAGGGTGTCCATATCCTTCTTTTCGTCCGTTAATCGAACCATCCGTAGTTCCATCTTCAGTTACGGCCAGGAACGAAAAATTTGGAACGGAATCGCAAGACTCCCATCGCGCACGAAATACCGACTGCTTCGAATTCATCTTCGATCTTCATTAATACTGAGTGTTTCAAGCGCGAATAAAACCGAAATTGATCGAGCTAAAGGAGTGAAACATTAATGTCGTGGAAGGGAGCCCTATTTATCGATTTTCCCCATCCCTTGGCTTCGCTGGAGTGAGACCCCAGCAGCGAGATGGCTTGTGCATTTTCTTTCTTGCTCATGTTTCCAAGCAGTTGCCTACGATGGAATGCAGCTTATGCTCGATTTTTCGCCGACTACTGGGGACTTATCGGCGATCTCATTACGGTTACCCGAAGAGACATTTACGCACTGCTTCGTACTCAGTGTTTTTTTCGATCATGCGCACTCCTTGAATGATGCTCCTCCTTCACGTGATGCTCATCTGTCGAATACAGTCATTTTGTCATTCATTCATCATCTATGGAGTCATTCGGTGCAACTCGCGTGGATTCTAATCATCTTGCAACAGAAAGAACCCTGGCTCGGGTGTATTCCCTCTGTCTGTGTCGAGACGCAGTCCAGATGAGATACTGTATAACTGCAGTCGTTCCTTCGGTCCTGGTCGTGTCCCAAAATTTTGCCCGCTTATCTCAAGTTTACCTCAATGAGTGATTTTACAAAAGCAACTGTAATTTTATTTTTGCATCTGCACGTGGACGCTGACGAAGGACCTACCCCATTCACCAGGGCTGATCATTCTTCAAGTGTTTCTTCGATGGATCAAGGGTTTTTTCCTCTTCAGAATCCGCTAAGCAGATCTCTCACTCGCCCCTACGTCTGGTACTTTGCAGATGGGAATTTTGCATCCCAGGATCATCATCTTGAGAAACAATGACTTCTTCCACATGAACGCAGTTTCCTTTTGTTCCGGCTAGTTTTAGTCTTCCACTCCTCTTCCTCCCGATTTCTTGCAGTTTGTGAATCGATCTCTTATCGATAGGCTTACATTTCTTTCATCCTTTTCCAGGAAATTCTTGCAAAATTCTGCCCCACCCTATCCTTTCACGAAGAGCTGGATTTTTGGGAACAGGCAAAGGAGCTCTGGCCAGAGATAAGTACGCTTCATACGTTCCAACTACTCTTCCGCCGTTACGTTTTCACGCTCAAAAATAAAACTCGAGTTGCCTTCGCGTTTTCGCTTCTGTACTAAAACGGCTGAAGAAAAGTGAACAAGAATTCTAGGACGTCTAAAGGACATGCAAAAGTCCTTGAAAAATTTTTTAACGTGCTATCTGCAATCTCCAATGAATTTCAAAGAACGGGCACGTTGTATTTTTTTTTTTTACCTCGCCCGATACAGTAGATAGACTACCTCTCCCGGTCCTTCAGCATCACCCTCCTTATGTCGGCCTAAGTTCATGCCTATGCCAGACAAGAAAGTGCTCCTGAATAAGAACCCCAGCACAGAGGACGACTCCGGCGATGAACACTCTGGGTCGGACGGTTCTGCCACACCTACCGTACAGCACGATTCTCGCTCCAAGCGACTCTCTTCTCCACCGACCTTCGAGAACGCCCGTGGCGGTCAGCGTCACACATCCGATAAAGAGGTGTATAATTAGCTTGTCGCGAAAGGCTTCAGTGCCAGGCCACTTCGTTTGGTGCCACTGGCATACGTAAGCTTATACACAGTAGGGACGAGTGTTTTAACCCCTTCAGACCTGAATTTTTTCCGCCATCAAAAAAAAAATATTATTTTGCACTTCTGAATTTATTTTATTCCAAAATAGAACATCAGTTGAACGAAAACAATATTTTCCTAATTCTTGAGCATTTTTGGCAATGTCCATTACAATGGACAAAACGTCTCATGAGTAATATTGGAAGGCTTTCAATGCTTCTTAGGATCTCAAAGGGACATGTGTTGTGGAACATATGGGAAAGGCTGGCATTAGTTTTACCCAATTGCAAGAAGTTCACATTAATTTCTCATTTTCGGTGAACATCCTGGAAGCAGTTTCGGGTTGGGACGAAGCAAAGATGAACTTTGCATTTATCGCAAAATACATGAGTTTTTCCAATGCATCTTGATTTCTTGCACCTGGACGCCACCTTCGCCTCGTCAAAGTTAGGCATGTGATCGACAAGGTCTGTTTGGACTTCTGGCAGAGGCCGTCTCTCTGAGCTCGCTTTCCTGGTGGCTCTTCAGGGTATGCTCTCAATGGGGGCCTTCCGGGCCCCCTCTTTTGTGTTGACACAGGTTTGCCTTGTTTGACTAAGCATTCTGCCACGCTCATGCGAAAGTGTAAAAGATCAAGAATTTCTTACTTTTTCAATACGGAGAACTCAATATCCCGTTTGTACTCCAACCAGCTGTTACAGACCGCCAAATCGAAGGCATGAAAAATCATTCTTAGTGTCCACTTCTTGGACTTCACCATTGTTCTGTAAATGGTGACCAGCTGGTTCATTTTATCTACTCCTCCCATCCTAGTGTTGTATCTCTTTACCACTTCCGGTCTCTTTATATTCACGAACGTCTTTTCCTTTCTGTCCCAGCGCTGTACTTCGTCTTCTTCCAACCCTACAAAGTTAGAGGCTAGTACGACAGACCGATTGTCAAACCATTTGACGAGGACTACTTTGCCGTCTCTGCTAGTGACTTGATCGCTGATACCCCTTTCCTTTTTTGACATGTCTTTGTCGCTTCTGAGGGGAATACTGCCGAATCTGTTCACGCGTGCAGTTCCAGTTGCGTGGATCTGCTTCTCATGTAGAATCTCAAATAGGCTGTATGTACTGAAGTAGTTGTCAAAGTACAGTTTGTGATGTGGAGCTGAGAGTCTCTCGGCGAGGTGGAGCACAACAGCAGCCCCAAGACCATAGGCTTTCAGGTTCTCCGAAGAGATTTCCGTTTTACTTCCTTGATATATCAAGAAATCATATATGAGACCACTTTTCCCACAGAGAAGAAAGATCTTCACGCCCCAAGGATCTGGTTTTCCCTTCACGTATTGCTTCACAGACAGGACCCCCCTAAAGGGCACCATCTGCTCATCGACACACAGCTCCTCTTCCAGTTGCAGCTCTTGGCAGCGTTTCTGGATGTAGTCATACATGGGACGTACTTTGAAAAAGACATCCTCATTGTCAGCTGGTCTTTCCAAGTTGTTGACCACATGAAGGTTAGCCCTCAGTTGAAAAAAACGGTTGCGTGTCATTGTCTCTTGGAAAAGACCGACGTGGAGGGCCCTGTCCCAAAACATCTTTACGCGTGGAAACTTCAAGCTTCCAATGGTGAAATGGAGACCAACAAGAGCTTGAATCTCGAAGATATTCGTTGGTTTGAACCCTATAACGTTGTTCTGAAGGGCGTAGATGTTAGTGTTCTCCACCAACAATTCAAACAATTCAGGCGTAAAGTACTTCCTGAAGTACTCGATTGGCTTCAGTGTAGGAGAAACATTAGGGGGCTCAGGAGGGGTCCAGGCTGTGGGAGGCGCCTCAAAAGGACGACGACGCCAATCAAATTTCTTCCTTTTGGTGACGTTCGTTTGAGAGATAGCAGTAGGCTGAAAATCGGGATCTACGACATCTTCATTTTCTGTTGCTGGTTGGTCTAGTGTCTGGCCTACGTTCCATAAAATATAAATGAAAACAAAGAAATATCTCACAACAAAATAAATGTTGGCATACCTACCAAGAGTGACATTTGGCTCAACGTCTTCAGGCACCTCATCGTCACTCTCAAGGTCCTCAAATTCTGACTCTTCACCATGGCAATAAGATCAGTAATATGTGCTGCTGACGAATGCTTGGATCATGCAAATGATTTGAGGTATGAAATGAGGACAAAGAAATCAATAGAATATGCGTTTTGGCTAGGTTTAGCGAGAATGACTGCATGACGTACACGTCTGTTTTCAATGGCACTTGAGACCTTCTGTCCACTGTATTGGACATAGATATTTGCATCAAGCTGGATGACTTAAAACCAATTTTTTAAATAGTGTCTCTCACAGCACTGACTACGCTATTCTTATGGGAGTAGAATGCATATGGAAATATCCTAAAATGTGAAATATTCACAACATATTCTCTAGAAATGTCTACACTTACCGGCAATGCCCTGCCGACGTGATGCCATGATGGAAGTTTGCGAAAGTATTTCAAATGACAGCCAAGAGAGGGCTTCCCATGGAGTTCAGCTCTGCAGAATATTGTCCACTGTCATGGATTATGGGCGCAACGTCACGAGAATAACGAGAGAGCATGAGAGAAAAATGCAAAAATTGTATCCATTGGAATGGACGCTGGGTCTGAAAGGGTTAATGTACAGTTTCATCGTGCAAAAACTCGTATACAGTAATTCTATTAGATCGGTATCTACCCTCTCCGTGCTTGTCAGTAATTTTTTGACATTTTCCCACAAAGACAGGAAAAAGATGGGTTCCAGTCATTTTTTCTTTCGGCGTCGGTTTCTTAGCGGCGAGAACAAATCATCCCTTGTTGAACTGGAGGGGAGATCATCGTTTCCAGAGTGCATAGAGCAGTGGTCGGCAACTATATTTCACGTAGGGCCGGATGGTAGGAAGCTGCACGTTCGCCGGCCGACACCTATCACGTATCCTTACAATGAAAATTTTTATAAGTGTGACTCTGTGTGACTGTGTGACCCCCCCCCCCGATCACGAAGTGACGTAATGCCAAACGTGCAGCAGCACGTCTACTGTCAGACCGCAATTGCGCAATTCGATCACTTGGAGGTGCTGCGCTCTGCGCTCAGTTGTAACACGTTCCCTGTGCTCTGCAGTAGCTGTGCGACAAAATGTCTCTCTCGAAACAAGCTTGGAAAAAGCGAAAAGTGGACGACGAAAATCGCTCTTTCAGAGAAGAATGGACTGATAAGTATTTGTTCATCTTGCCCAGCATCGTGAACGCGAAACCTATGTGCTTAATTTGTAACGATAACCTTTCCGTGCCAAAATAATACAGCTTGAAGCATCACTTTCAGACAAACCACGAGAACTTCAATGACTCGTATCCTCTAAATTCAGAAGCTCAGCAAAAGAAGATAGACTCGTTGGTTGCCAGCTATACTCGTGGAAGTAACATACTGGATCTGCTAGCCAGCTGGAGAAGGCTACTGCTGCCTCTCTGAAAGTGGCCTAGATTCTGTCCCGAAAGAAGTCCTTCGTAGATGGTGAAACTGTGAAGGAATGCATGTTGGCAGCTCTAGCAGAGATTCTGACCGACGACAAAATAAAGGCCGCTACTTTGAACGCTGTGAAGCAAATTCCTCTGTCCGCCAGGACGACTACGCATCGTGTTAATATCTTGGGGGAGGAAGTCCTCCGCCTCACATTGGACGGCTTGAAGGGAGCAGATTTCATATCCTTGGCTGTTGACGAGTCTACAGATAACACTGACATCGCCCAACTCTGTGCGTACGTGAGATACTTCGACGGGAAAGTTTTCCTAGAGTTTTGACAGGAAAGTTTTCTGAGATTGATACCTTTAAAAAACTGTCACCGGTGATGTCACATTCGAACAGATTAGTCATTTGTTCTCCCGGTATGAACTCTCACTTAACAATATATGTCTCCTGGTGACAGACGGTGCACCTTCCATGGTTGGAAAACAAAAGGGCTTGGCAGCACGACTCTCTGCAGTAGCACCGCAGGCTAGAGCCCGCCACTGCCTTATCCATCAGAGCGTGCACTGTGCTCGACAATGTGGGGAGCTGAAAGAAGCCATGGAAACGGTCATGAAGATTATCAATTGCATCAGAGCGACGTCAAGCCTTCAACACCGACTGTTCCGTGAGCTGGTCTCAGAAACGTCTGAGACCCATGAAGATCTGCTCCTACACAACGACGTACGCTGGTTGAGCAAGGGAACATCGCTAGAACGATTCTTAAAGCTCAAGACCCAAGTATGTGATTTTCTGCGCAAGAGCTCTCACAAAAAGTCGGTTGAGTACCTTTCCTTTCTGGAAGATAACGACTTCATGGCGAAGGTTGAGTTCTTGAGTGACATCTTTGACCACTTGAATACTCTCAATCTCCAGCTACAAGGCCGCGACAAAACCATCAGCGACGTAGTGGAGAAGTTTTGAGAGCCTTTGAGAAGAAATTGAGCATCTTCCTCACTGACCTCAAATCCGGAAAACTTCTGCTCTTCAATCGATTGCACAGCCATCAAGAAGAACTGGACGAGAATTACGCAGTCACTAACCTCATGACAGACTTCATTATGCAGTTGAAAGAAAACTTCAGTTCCAGGCTCAGCGACTTCAGCATCCCTAAGGACGTCATCGGTTTTGTGCATGATCCATTTTCAATCGACCTAGAATGCGATTTTCTATCTCACGCGAAGCAAGTACTTCCTTCACTCGATGAAGCGACGCTGCAACTAGAGCTATAGTGTTTTTCACTTGAGTTAGACATGTTTTCTCTGTTCTCCACAGTAGGGGGGTACCAATTTAATCCGAAAACAGTGTATGTACTGGATACGATGAACCGCATGCATAGCCATGTTGTCAACGGGAGACCTTCCTTGCAGTCTATTTAAATAAAAGTCTCAAAGTTTTCAATTTCCCATCGGTTCAACGATGTAGAAACACTGGATCGGACTTCGATGGACAATCCCAGATCCACATTAGATAGGCCTACTTGAGTTCGGCGTGGGGAATGATACTTCAGAACCCAGGAACGATGCCAAAATCTTCACCTGTTTTATTGAAATATTAAGGAAAACAGTAATGGGTGACACGAAAGCCTAGTTTTTCACGACATTAAATTAGCATTTCAATATATTGTGTATTTGGGAAGGTTCATATTTATTTTCCTCTCTTCAGCAGGAAATTAATCATCATCGTTGTCGCCAATGTCATCACGACATCTGCATTTAAGAATGGAACTCCTTGTTTCTGCGTCGATCCGCTATATCACTCTCACCATGCACCGTTGTCGAAGTCGAGTGAAAACATGTCTAACTCAAGTGAAAAACATTGTAAAAGCTCGGTCGAGTCGGACATTTTAGGTAACGCATATTTTGGAGCCCGTCCGAACTTCCATACTGGGACGAGCAACTTCGGACTCCGTCGAGCGCACACATAAATGATAGGAATCATATTTCTTCGCTGAACCAGAGAGCGGCGTGCCTTGAAAGCAATGCAATCGCGGTGGGAGATACACAGCAAAGTAGAGAGGTACAAATGTGAGACGTACGTATTTGTGTCCTTCGGGTCTGCATGCGTACCTCCGTACTTACCTTTGTGCAGACGTGGTCCAGACGTATACATGGGTACGTTGCAGACGCAGGTGTCCGGATTCCCAATACTGCACAAAACTCAAAATAGGCATAATATAACGTTTATGTTCCTCCGAACATTCCAACTCGAGTCAGGACCCACCGGACCTTAGGAATAGAATGTTCTTCCTTTCCCTGTACTCTTTTCATGGTGATACTTATTAAGTAGTACTTGATAATAGTATTATTATCATGTTTCGATGGCAATCAATTATTCTGGAAAATTATAAATGCTGGGGGTTTTACACGAGGACAGAGAGGTGTAAACTGACAGGTTAGGAGTTCTTACTCTCGGAGGAACGAGCTTACTGAAGCTTACTGGAGCCAGAGTTAACTTTCAGTTAACTTCAAAGATTGTCTTTACGATGGTCTGGACTTGCTACATACTTTTATCCATGATGACTGGTGAAGAAGCCGTTTATGAGACAGCCAGCACGTCCTGTATCGTCATGGAGACATTGCCGAGCCGTCACCGTCTCCGTTAACACGATGGTATGAGGATATCTTCCTTATCTGTGACAGTTCGCCGACTGTCGGAGACGTGGTGCCGGATGACGGTGTCACTAAAGCTCACTTCAAAGCTCCTCGAAGCTGAAAATTGAGGTTCATGAGCAGATCTTTCAAACCCCCTTAAGCCGGAAACGAGGTACGTATGGGATTCTAAACACATTTGTACCTGATTTTGCTTTGGTACGATACGTACGACATGCGTTTGTACCTTATAACATACAAAATATGTACCTCGTATTCTGCTTTGCCGTGTCGGAATGCAAGGGATTAACCATACGAGGCCGTTGAAAAGGCCACCAAGGCTTTCAATTACCCTGAGATGTCCTAGCGGAAGGACAGCTTTGCTTTATGGTGAACACTGCAAGAAAAATGTGACCCTAGAAGTTGCACCTCCGAATTGGGAGCGGGATTTTCTCTTGAAGTAGGATGTTTTCCAAATTAAGCTTTCAAAGAAATACTCGTCTACCGAATGTAACAAACCGTCCGTCTGTTCTGCTACAAAAAAATGTGGAAAGCCTGATCCCAATGAAAATTTTTTCGGTACTGCGCGTTTTGGGAAAATCCTTTCTTTTTTATTTTTTTTTAGCGGAACGATTCCTTGTGGGAAAATTTTCAAGTTTTCTTGCTCCTCGCGAAACTCAAGCAATTTCCCCCTGCCGATTCTTCTTGTACGCGATTAGATATCGAAGGGGAAAAAATTGAACTAAATTTGGAGATCGGATACCCAAGTAACACAAGATATTCCAGCAACGTTTAGGAAATGTTGATGAACAATGTTGCATCTATGTGTAAATGTCCAAAACGTCAACGTTGCTCAAATGTTGCGAAGGAACATTGCATTTACGTTGCAAATCGCTACTTATTCATTACATATACGTTGCAGATACGTTTCAGGATTTATGTTGCTGCAATGTTGATTAAAAACGTTGCTTCACGGGCACCTAATCTGGGTCTATATTGGCATTACGGAAAAGCGTAGGCTTCACTGGTCCTGAACTGGACCGATATTCGACCAATATTGAATTATTTATTTCATCCTTTCGTACATTCTCATCAACAGGACGAAGCCTGTACTGGTATAACCCCTACTCCATGCATAATACAGTATCTGTATCATGTACAGGCAGGAGACAGTACATTTTTGGAGGTGATCTTCCCCTGGATGTGCTAAATTGCACAATACAGGAAAAGGTCCGACCGCAATGTTCTATGGAGTGTCCACGAGATCAATCCTTCGTTTCCTCAGCTAGTACCCAGGATGAGGATATGAAGTATTGAGATCGCAGACTCTCTACCATCGTTTTTATTGTCCCGTTCTTGGAAAGGGTTCTTTTTGGGAATATGAGCTTTTTCTATCTTGACCCCATTAATCTGTCTAGAAAATGAAGATAACAGGTGATGAAGTGTCCGTGTTCATTGATTCCTATAATGAGACAATGTGAGACATATGGCAAGGTACTAGACATTCCTGTGCGGGACTATTCCAGGGAAAGGGAGAAGGGCACTTTTGTGTACTGTGAGAAAGCGAGACTTACGTCTCCATCTCGTGGCAAGGAGGACAACTTTACAATTCTCTAAAACTTCTAAGTCCATGTTGTATCAGAATGTTGTCGCTACGTTGTCGATGTCAAGAGTGTCAACATTCTCTCAATGTTGATAGCTAATGTTGCAATGACATTCGTAGAAATGTCGTAGCAACATTCCAAGTGGAAACATTGAAGCAATGTTATATCAATGTTGTAGATCAACTTCCAACATAGAGCAACATAGTCAACATTTCAGAAACGTTTCATCAACATACTGTGTTACTTGGGTAGCATTTTCCCAGTTCCCAATGATGAATGGAACTAACAGAAAGGCCAGTTAACTTATGCAAGTCGGTCACAGTAATGCGACGGTCTTGGATCGCGAATGACACCACTATATTAATGTGATTAGAATCCCTCGATTTCTGAGTTTTCCTGAACATCTTTCATCGGAGACTCTCACACGATCACCAGCTAAACGTTCCTTCCAGTTCTAGAATTTGCTAGGTTTGGCACCGGTGACATACGATATGAACAAGAGAGGACGCTAGCAAAGAAATGAAAATCTGTTGACCAAATGAAGATTCTTGAGTCAGGACACAAAGAAGAGCAAATAGTGTCAAGCGTCATCGTGGGTCCGGAGATGTGATTGGAGGAGATTAAACCATACTGGTAGGGGTGCGTACTAGGTACACGGGAGAATACACTGGCAGAAGGGATATATTAAATTACTAGCTATTTACGCGCCTTCGGCGCTCTGCGACTTAAGGAAATTACTAATGCATTTCAGTTTAAGGCATCCGTTTTCCATGCTCACCCTAGTAATGCGGTCAAGCTCCTTTGCTCACGGGTTCAATTCCCACACCTTTGGCTCTGACACCTTGAAAAAATGGTTTCTTAGAACATATTCTTAGTAACGCCATGTGACTTATAGCATGAGGATCACCAAGTAACATATGTCAGTGCGTCGTTTAGTGTTCTATTGGTATATTCAATTCCTGCTTATGGTCGACACACTCTTGATTGCATATCAATCTCTAAAAAAAAGTAGAAGTGAGTAATAGCAACCACATGAACCACCTAAGCCACTTGAGAGTTTTAACGCAATAACTCTTTATAGACTACGTTCACTGTATGGGGAGTTCTTTCATTATCTTCATATCTATATTTAGCCACAAATACATTTATGGAATCCCTTTTTCTAACTCTACCTAATGCTTCATAGGGTTGACCAAGAGAAAATACGTAATTCACGAAGGCAGTTTATGGCTATTTATGTTCGTGTTTAGTTGAAGCGTGAGCACAGAAATGGCATTAGTCTAAGCGTCCTGCATTGGACATAACCACTCTAAATCGGAAAGTCGAGGGAAAATCTTCCTTGCAGTTTCCCTGCTACAAAAATATATGTAACTAATTCGCATCCATAAGCATACTGGTACGCATCAACCCAAAACCTTCTACCTTGCCTACGACCTAGAAAGGCATAGGGCAAAGACCTCGCGCCGCAGGCCAAGGCAGCGATTTTTCCGTTCAAATAAGCCGAAAAGGTCCTCTAAACAAATGAGTCGTGATCGATGTAGCCCTGAGCGTCCATGCAAGAGTTTGCTAAGCATCGTCTTGAAATTTTCAGCGTGTCATAATCAATATAGGTAGGTGGCTTTAGGAAAATTTCAATGAAATTCCTTGCTCCGAACACGAGTAAGAGCTCTTTCCGTACGAGTCATCGAATGAGCAAGTGTGTGGGTGCGTTTGCTGGCGGGCTGTCGAGGCCCAACATCCAAGGAGGACACATCCATGGAAGGCCTCGGCATCAGATCCATCAAACAGTTCTTTCATTGAGTTCAGGCGCGTTCCTTTACACACTCGCTCTTTTGACATCGTACGGGAGAAAAATTGTTACTCTCGCAGTTTGCAACCAATTTCAATGAAATTTTTGTTACATTACCTGCAAACATTGCATGTAAAAGCCTGTAAATTTCCTGTCGATAACTCATGTGGTACACCTTCTGCAGGCGTGTAAAGTTCGGAACTTTTTGGGGGGTCACCCGGTATGACATAGTTTTCATGTGCCCGGCTTTCATCACGACGACCATTTCGAGCCATTTTTTAATTGAAAATTGCCGATTACAGCGTATCAGTGCTGGTAGATTTGATTTCAGTTTCAATCGCAGCTTCTAATTCCGGGATAGTTTTTGGTTACTCCAATAAACTCTGTCTTTGAAGGTGTCCCCACCGTGGGCTAAAGAGGGCTGATCAGTCAAATCCTTGGTCCTCCCTCTTTTGTGGCGCAGATACCCGAAGCCAAAAACTCGATTCTGAAAAGCCTGATTGTGCAAGTCAAGGACTGAACCCGCTAGATGTAGGGTAGCGCCATCTTGCTTAAACCAAAATTCGTTGATGGCATTCTTCTCGTGGGCTTTGACTAGGAATTCAATCGAGAGCTATCCTGACACTATCCCACGTCGAACGAGCCCAGTCATTGGATAGCTCAACCAGACCTTCCAGAACCGAGATTTCGGCCTCGGGATATCCGATCCGCTATGGAGAAAGATTTTAGTGGCTAGCCCACTCACCAGATTTAAATCTGTGGAGACAATTTTAACCCTTTGGGGTCCGAGTTTTTTTTTTTTTTTTTTTTTTTTTTTTTTTTTTTTTTTTTCTTCTGTTACTTTTTTATCCTTTTGGGGTCCGGTTTTTTTTTTTTTTTTTTTTTTTTTTTTTTTACTGTCTGCACGTGCCGATCCGAGTTTTTTTTCACTCCCTCAAAGGAATACCCCTCGTAAGAAAAAATGCATGACTGCAACACTCGTACGAATGGGGTTGCACTTCCAATGTTTTTCTAAACATTTCAAGCTATTTTCGTTCCAGATATATCAACTTAGTTTTTTTAAAAATAAAAGAGGAATGTCTGTGGAAAGCTTCTTTCAACACTGGAGAAGGGTGTTGTAGCGCTCCGTGCACTGGTGGGCCCATAGGGGCTTGTCACAGGTGTTGCACATTTAACGCACTTCTTGTTTCTTCTTCGGACCCATGCATGAGTGGGTGCTCACGTGACACACTCTAGTGTTTCCAAAAACTGTCTTCAGTTTCTAGTTGGGGCTCGAGTAGTCGCGGATTGAACTTTTTCTCACATGCCCATTACCATACATAATGTACGAAACAGCATGATCTCATAAGTGTTAGTTAGGGATCAGTTCATCTTCTGGGATACTTCCTTGTAATAATGGTTTGTCTTCTGCACCAACTTTTCTCACAGTTTTGGTGTAAAAAGTTCAGGAAAAAAATATTGCTCTGTCGATTCCTTCGTAATACGAGTTTGCGTCTCACGCCACTGCTAGTCGAGTCGAATGGGGTGACAACTGGGAAAAAAAAAAATATTTTCATTGTTCCACTCATGAGGCTGCAATCCATTCCGTCTTCGTTTAGCTGCAGGCAACGGCAAATCTCCCATTGTCACACAAACATTGTCAAACAAAAGTCATCATCTGAATCATTGTTCAATTCAAAATCGAAGTCAGAATGTAGCAATTCTTCAACAATTACCTCTTTTGATCGTTCCCGGCGGGTCTTGTTTACTAGACTGTAGCTGATAGCTGATAGAAGTAACCACAATACCTCACATGATTAGGATTTGAAATGTGACGTCTGCGTCTGGCAACGTGTCAGGACAGGTGCGGGATAGTAACGAGAAAACGCGAAACGAGATATCTCGGGCGTGGGTCAGAGCAAGGCAACGCGCGAACACGAGGTATCTTGGGCGTGGACCCCAAAGGGTTAATGACAGAGATTATTGGAGCAACCAAAGAACTTTCCAGGAATTAGGAGCTGCGATTGAAACTGAGCTCAAATCTATCAGCACTGATACGCCGATATCGATCATTTTCAAATTACCAAAATAGGTTGAATTGGTTGCCAAGATGGAAGGCGGGTACATCGAAAGCTATGTCATATAAGCTCACATAGATTCTACTTAAATACATGGTTAGTCAAAATTATGTTAACACTTAAATGGCGGAAACCATTTATTCACAAAACATACTTCATATGTGTAAGATGATTTACAGGACTGTCTCAGCCTGTTCGCCATCATGTTCAACACAAAAACCAGCGAGCAACAGTACCATTTAAAGCCCGGACACACATTTCGCGGGGAATAGATGATACCAGTCCGTATTCTGTCCTTTAGGTCATTGATATCACGAACTTTCCTGCTATACACGCGCTCCTTCACCATACCCCATAACCAGAAATCACAGGGTGTCAAATCAGGGGAGTGTGGAGGCCACGGCAATGGTCCACCACGACCTATCCATCGACCTGGAAAGGTGTGGTCGAGATAAGCACGAACAGTACGGGCAAAATGCGGCGGTGCGCCATCCTGTTGGAAATACCCCGCCAATCGTTAACATGCCCACTTGTGTGAAATGTGGCTTCATCACTGAATGCCATAAGATTCACAATGTCTGGTTGGATATTCGTCATTTCGGCTAAAATCTGGCAGCATTCCACACGAACACGCTTTTGCGCCGCTGTCAAAGCTTGGACGACTTGGATGTGGTACGGTTGCATCCCGAGGTCTTGTGTCAAGATTCGCCACACTGTTTTTTTGCGGAATCCCTGTTTCCAAACTGCACCGTCTGGTCGATTTTGATGGACTCTGCAATATGGCTTGCTGCACAACAGCAATGTTCAATTCACTTCTACCTGTTCTGGGCCGTCCCGCATTTCCTCGGTAGTTGTCTGCTACCGACCGTTGTCTTCACAAACTTTGCGTAGACACGATAAATCGTTAAACGGCTTGGTGGGTCTCGTCCTGCAAATCGTTCCGCAAACTTTTGACGAACTACAGTCGGCGAACGATACTCTTCCATCAAGCTTGCAACCACTCTTCTTTGCTCTAGTGTTAATCTGTCACTCATGGTGTACGTCTATCTGCAGAAGAAAAATAATCCATTAGTGTTAACATAATTTTGACTCACCCTGTATATGATAAGAGTTGCCAAACTCAGTCTATTCAATAACATTTAATGTCTGGAAATCCGGATCAATTTCATGTTTGAACGCATCGTGTGATAAGGATAAGCTATAACCTTAATTTTCTACCTGAAATTGAAAAGTGCTCTCTTGCAAAAGTACTCAAAAAGTAAGCAAAGTCTCTCACCCCTATAAACAATATATCAATTACGGACTTGAAGCTCCTCCCATTGAGTGAGGTACAGAGTTCAATATCAGGTACTATTCAGAACTTAAAATCTGTATCTCGATCGCAAAACCACGAAATCGACCCGAAGAGATTTTCATCACGAGCCGATACACCGAGTGGCTCTTCCTAAATTCGGCACGTTTCATGCAAATCGAGCAAAACTTTTGTGCCGTAGAGTCGCATCGTGACGATCTGGTTGCATTATCAAAAGCCAGGTGGCGAAGGTGTCCCAAGCGATCGAGGAATAGGCGTCGTAAATGAGGACCCGACCCCCTCTCGTTCCCTATGAGCCGGTCACCCAGGATGGTTGTGGCGAGAGCCTTCATGGATGTGAAGGCAGGGGTCCGCATTCCTCCTCGAGGAATCCACGTCTCGACAGGGGAGGAAGAGAAGGAGAAACACGAAGAAACCAGACAGTGAAGGTCTTTTCCTTCCATGGCGTGGAAATGACGACTTCGTTCGAAAATCACTTCCGTATTCGATGACCTGTCCATGGAAACGGCTGGGTATGCTCCGCGGCACATCATCGGGAGTGTAAACGCTCTAGTACGTCGTGTACAGCTTGTTCAAGATTGTTCCTGCGATATCGTGTCGAAGACACACCTCGGCCTGCAACACAGTGGCAATGGGAGCCGATAGAGAACCTAAGTCATCTCTTGACCTCTGATTTGGATAGAGAGAAGTTACTTCAATGGGACGGGTATCGGGAATCATTTGTCGGTGAGCCATACAGCTTTCCACGATGAAAACGGCTCCGTTTTTCTCATTTCATCGAGTATGTTTCCAAAGGTTTCTTCGAAACGTTAACAACTTTCGGGGGAATTCTCACCCTCCCTTCATCACGTCCATGAAGGAGGTTCTCCCTTCCCAGCGCTAGGGTTCAGAATCGAGTCGGTTGGTATACTTGGGAACGCCATCCGCGAAGACGTACTGGGTAACGATGTATTTATTCTATTCCTGTCACCTAAATGTAGAATTCTCGCCCCTCGTGTCTTCCCTTTGACCTCGAACTGACAATTCCCTCGTTCACTTTCCTGTCCCTAGACGAAACTGCTAGATCTCATCGATGAAATAGTGGAGGTGCAGAAAGTATCCTTCCTGAAGAGATCATGTCTGGAGGAGGAGGATAGTCGTGTTCAGGGAAGAAACGAAGTCGAGTGAAGTTCGGAGTTAGAGTAATTGTTCAGAGGAAGATTTGAAAGAAGGGGTCATGAGCTCACATTGGGAGAAAAGCCTACAATTTCAGAGTATGTTATCTGCACTGTTATGCGGTTTTTCTTCACATTATTTTAAGTCATCTTTTAAATATAATTTGTGTGCATCAAGGAGCATGTCTCAAGTACGAGAACGGTGCAAGAGAATTGGAGAGATATGCACCAAACTAGCTAAATATATAAACGTGGTATATATATATATATTTTTTTTTTTAACTCGGACAACATGATGTTTTGAAACGGTATGATTACGCCGATGTCTCGAGGCGATGAATGCAGAACGCGGAAAGTGAAGGGAGGTGTAAAAAAAAAAAAAGGGGGGGGGAAGTTCGTTCCCCTCGATCAGATGAGAGACGCGATATAGAAAGTTGGATTTTTAAGAAATGCTTTCCGTCGGAGTGAGCCCCGAGGAGAAAGACAGGCGGGGAGACGCTATGCGAAATCTATGCACCGCCCTCGCCCTAGCTCAATTTTCAGGAAGGATAGGACCGCCCTTAATAACTTGTCAAAAGTAAAACCATGCAGAATGTTCTTCCCAAGGGTAGATAGCAAGAAAGTACGACGAGAACCATTGTTTTATGGGGAATGTATCTTCCTTTATGATATTGAAGAATGGCAAGTCAGTGAATTTCAGATTCTTCCAGAATGTACGCGAAGGTGCATGTCAAAATTCTTGACAAATGAGCAGGAACGGAAAGAAAATGAATTAGACGAAAGTGAAATACTGTAGATTCCTCAACCGAAGGTGACTCCAGAACCTTCCTTCCATGGACCAAATTGTGGCCGGGGAATCGCCGGACTCCCGCATCCCACCTTCCGGATCCTATAAGTACAACAAAGTAATCGTAGACGATTCTATTGTGCACCAGGACCGAAGCAGAAAAATAATAGCCTACGTAGTATGAAAGGCCAATGGCGGGATTTCTTGCAGGCTCAGCGACAACAGTGTGTCATAGACCCGGTCCGAGCAGAAGGCCTAGAGGCTATCAACGCGATCCTAGCTTATCTCCACCCTCTCTACTAGTAAGGTTTACGGTAGCGACTTACCCTCCTCCTCTCTCAGACAAGAGATCGGGACCAGGGGTGAATGAATGAGGTTGATTCCCAAGGTCGTAGAAGAAGCGGTCTCCCTTCTGGAGACGAAGGAACATGTCGCCAACGATACACAAGAAAGTCGGTCCCAGCAAAGCGCCATCCACCGGTCTCTCGCTGATGCCACCAATGAAGAGATCCACGTCGTCCACGTTCTCGTAGACCTTCTGCATGGCTCCGATCACTTGGGGATTGATGTGGGTAGCGAAGTCGTTGAAGGTGCGGGCCCGGCCGAGACCACAGAGCTCTCGATATTCGTTGTATCCTCGGACCCCGTGATCACGACTCCTTTGCAGATTCAACGACACCAGGTCCATTCCGAATCCGTGACGCCGATCTTCGAATAGATGCTCCGTCACCTGCCGAAATTCGATTGATGTATGGAGGTACGAGAAAGAGAACTGATGACAGAGAGAACGAACCTCTTTAGTGATTAAGTTATCGAATCCTTGCACGGATTGTGTGACCAAGGCATTGATGAATCGATCCAGTCCATTCTGACCGTACAAGAGACCTGGATTATTGAAGAAGTCCCGTAGTTCCCTTCTTTCCGTCTGCACTCCTCCTCCAAAGAGTCTGAATGGAATTTTTTTGCCTGCAATCTTTTCTCCAGATTCATGGAAGGAAGAGAACGAGAGAGATATAGGGGGATGGATGTGTTCTTACTGGACGAGTCCCTGGATGAGGGTATGTCCAAATCGGAAAGCGGCTGCGGCAAAAGCATTCGTCACGCTGGGGTTGATGCTGGGATCGTAATCGTATCGGTATCTCGCCTCCCCGACCCTGATTCCGAAGTTCCCCATGTAACGAGACCCTAAATACAAGGACAATGAAATGATATAACAAAGCAGAAATCGTAGTGCAGAATGGCCCTTTCTGATGCGTATTTCCTGTTCACGCAAGAATACAAACCGACATACCCCCTGCGCTCGTCGAGGTCTCGAAGCACATTCACATAAGGCTCCTTTTTTAAAAGCATTCTTGGTAAATTTATTTGAGCATATAAAACATACAAGGAAAATGAGTAACTGTGTTGCTCCTTGACAGATCAAGATCGGTGGAGAAAGGCTAGAGAGGAATATCACTTTTGGTTGTTCAGTTTGAAATGACCTATTTTCCTGAAGCAAGAAAGGTGAGAACCACGAGAGCTTTGGAGAAGCTCTGGAAATGGAATTTCCCGATATGACCGTAATAAAATTTTCACGTGAAAATCGGGTGAAAATGGACATTTTGAGGTTCATACCTCGGAGTTCCATAAAATGTGGCATGCATGTTCCCTGTGAATACTACTGAAATTATGACTTCCGGGATTTTAGCCCCACGCCACAGGTCAGAGAATGCACCCAAATGCTAAGAACTTTTAAAACTTGCTACATCAATATAACTGGACAAAAGATGGTGGGTTTAAATCTAAGGACATCAAAGATTCATCTGTCCAAGGTTTTGCCCAGTTGTCTTACTCCAGCAATGTCGCGAAGTCACTCGAAATAGCTTGAGAAATGCTTCTAACAATTTTTGGATCTCTTTAGCTTGTTGCTATGGAACGACAACGGGAGGCTCCTTAAGGCATATGAAAGCTGATATACCACTTTCTGCATCCATATTAAAATAATTCAGTTTTATTTCTGTAGTAAAAGCTATGCTTGATTGGAAGGAGGGTCTTAGACATTTTCATTCCTCTCCACGTTTTTGCCACAATTTTTGAACGGAAGATGGGCTTATCGGGAGCCACATTCTTTTGCTTCATGCTACAAGAAAATTCGTCGAATTATGTCCGACAGCAAAATTTTATACTCTATTAAAAATAAGAGTTGGGTGGGGTTTTTTGCCACCTTCAGTGGCCTCTAACTTTATGATGCTGAAGTTTTTCAAAACTCAAATTGTACCTACCTGGGGCTATATCATCGAACCCATATGACTCAAGGAATCATCCATTTATATTTTACAATTGAAATATTGTGCTTAATGTAACGCTCAGAGATGCCTCAAACATTTATTGCTTCTCCCCTTGCTCATATAGCTACTCAATGGCGTAGCTAGGGTCTTCTGTGCCCGGGGGCAAGTTACAAAATATGCACCCCGGGCTCAGCCAAATGTAGTATAGGGGGTGGGGTGGAAACCCAAGCATACTACACACGCATTTGAGAGCATTTGGCATATATCACAATTTTCTTTTTTTTTTTAAATACTCAAAGTACTGTTTCACAGACACTGTAAACACACAATATGAACGCTGATATGATTTATAAAAAATGAACTCATTTAATTTTTTAATCGAGAAAATTACAATTTTATAATACAATCGAATAACTTGAATTCACTGCCAAATACCAATGACAGGAGAAACTTAGAGTAATACAGTATTAATGAATACGCCCAATAAAACAAAATTTAAACAAAGAACAGTATTCTAATCTAATTCTATTAACTAGTTTGTTCCAAGTCTTAAGTCCCAATGATCTAAAAAAAAAAAAAAACAACGCAGTCAGTGTTAGTCACCTTTGATACGATGACTTTAATAATTGTTAAGTCAAGTTTATTTTCCTTGCCTTCACTGCCGCAAACTGATTGATTACATAAATGCTGAATATAAACCTACAGGGATGTTTGACGTTTGGGATGTTGATGTTTGTTGTTACGTTTTCCATACTTTAGTACTTAATTTCTTGATCCATCAGATCAGCCTTGCAAAAGCCACACAACTTTTATATTAAGATGCGTTCAAGTTTCGTTAACTAATATCCTAACACTAGATCTGTAATTAATAGGGAATTTTGAGAATCTATCAAAACAATGACACTCACCCCATGTCAAAATGTAATTTATTTTTAGGTTTTTAGTGCCTTTAATATAAAAGTTGTATAACGTAAAAAATGTAAATTTATTTACTATCTTTATTATGGTTATTGTTAATTATTAATTGAACTGAAATTAAATTACATTTTCTAACATTTAAAATTTTCATAGATCGTGAAAATGTTGAAAACGCTGAGATGTAAACCGGAAATACAAATTACAAATAAAGACTGCATCACTGTGAAAGTTGCTAAAAGTAGATGGATATATGTACCGATGTGGAGGCTCGGGACGGTCTCTATTGGCCGTGCTCAAGGTAATTCTTCACATACATCCCATTCATACAGCCAAACCCGGCTCTATATCATTTGGAATACATCCCAAGCAGCATGTTCACGTAAACAAGATATCAATTTTTTACAAACAGTGTAAATTTCTTGCGATTGCCATGAAAATGACATCACGTTTACGAAAAATTTACGTTCCTATATTTACGTCACCAAAGTGTATGTGTATTTTACATCAACTAGACATCACTCCATCTGACGTGAAGTACATGATAGCAAGTTTATGAAAAATTAACACCACACCATCCATATGAAACTTCAGCTGATCATCCTGCAGTTGCAGTACCAAGATTCCTCACTAGATGGAACCCTTGTTCCCTGCATCCTACAATTACTATTAAGTACTGGTTTTCCTTATATAGTATCAGGTTTTCTTACCATCCTTCTACTTTTTATTATGCAATCCATGAATATATATATGGAAAACATGAAATTATTATTTATATTTGTATAATATATGACTCAGGGAATCATTAAATGCTGAAGTTAAGCTTTTTATTACAGCAGCGCACGGGATTAGGGAAGAGTAGAATCCCAGCCCTGTAAGTACTACATCTTCTCTATCCTAAAAGGATGAGAGCTTCTTTGAATATCTGTTCCTTCTCCCGAGGTACTGGTACGGGAGGAAGAAGCAGTAGGTTACTTTGGTACTCTTGAGTGCTGGTGAGTATGAGTACTCGTCCAACCACCCTAGAGTTCTGAAGAACGTAGAGGAATAGGAGATTCAGTATTTCAATTCTCTTCAATGGTAATGATACGCATGAATGCCAGGAGAAAATTAACATAAATCTTACGTAAAACGAATGTAAACATGCTCTTTGGAATGCAAACGGGAAGGTAAATTTTACGTAAAATTTACGTGAATTTTATATCACCGTTTACGTATCACAGAGGTGACATTTTTGCAAACATGTTGACATTTTCTTGACAATGGTTTGCGTAAAAATGATATAAAATGGACAAAAAATTTACATTCATTTTACGTAAAATTAACACAAACATGCTGTTTGGGATCATATGCAAGGACAGGATCCCTTCGTAGCTCATGTGCAAAAGACCCGTCCCTTTCTCTATAAAACCGATCAGAAGACAAGAAAAGCCAAACTGCCATTGTTGCAGTCAAAGTTCCGCAGTGAAAACTGCTTCTCTACCGTTTGCATTTTGATCAATACTCCCAAACGTTATTATGGAAACGTTCTGTTATTTGCACTTTATATCGATGCGAAAAACTTTTCAGATGAATTCCTTCACAAAGAATATCAGGCAATTTTTTCATGACCATGCTTGCCTGTCGAAATCGCCCGCGAGAAACAAGCCAGGTAAGGGTTTAATGGAGCCTAATTCATTAATTTTTTTGCAGCGGCGGAATAGCTTGAGACTTGCGATGAAAATGAATCTCACATTATGATTTTAGTCCTCAAGAAATTATACTTACCTCTCTTAAATATCTTGAAATATTTAAGTAATTTGTTTGCTGCAATAACGATGAGCAGGTCAGAGGTGAGGTGCCTGGAGGAATTCTACAAACCGTTAATCACTGAGTATTGAGTGGAACAATCAACACTAGAATCCACCTGTAAAAAGCACTTTGATGATTTTTCGAGTCGTGTTGGATCGAGGATGTAGCCCCGGGTAGGCGCAATTTACGTTCCGAAAAGCTTATTCAGCATTAAGTCAGAGGGCACTGAAGACGGAAAAGATGTAGAACTTTCTCGTAGTTGCCCCTATCCATCGTCTTCATCTTCACGGGGGGCACATGGCAGTAGTAATTATTTAGTATCTGGCCCAACGCGGAAACCCTGAAGTTGAGCCATACAAAAGACTCAGCAAACCATCTCATAGCTATCCGAACAAAGAGGTTCCTAAAACCGGCGTGAGATGGAGCCTAAGTGGTCATTGTAGCGAGCCACTCCCTGATTCTACTGAAACGAGTCCCCTGAACCTCTGACTCAGTTTCCTAGGGTTTCCCACATAGATGTCAGAGGAAGACAATGAATTCCTCGACACTTTCCTCTGAAGAGGTGACCCACCCTGGGAATACACCAGAACCTGGCCCGAAGGTCCCCCGAACGGGAGGATGGTTCTACTAGCCACAGGACGCTATGCAGCCTTTTCCTCCTCCTGACGAATTTTACTCTTCAGATGCAACCGTCATGACCAGTGTAAGCTGGTGATGACTTTCTTGAGGGAGGACTGTCCCGCGAGCATCGGGATGATTGACTATATTTCCCTTAAGGTATAACTAACCGATTAATTAATGAGCTGTTAAATTCTCGATACCAGCGTGTATTATCAATTTGGAGTGCAATATTGCCCTATAACAAACCTAATTTTCCTTTTAATGGTATGAAAACCGCTCCAGGTAATCTTAAATCGAGGTATTCTTTTCTTATGTTCCCGTATGTACACAGTACATGTGTACGCCCCTCTCTTCGCGAGGAAACAGACACTAAGTGGAAATTTTTCAAAACCTGTTCGTCATTGGCAAACCGACTTCTCACAATTAATTTTGAAACTTTTTTTTTTTTTTTTTTTAAGATTAGGAGCTAATGGGGGGACTGGCCCCTCTCCCTGATGGTGGGTACATCAGGGGTCCCGCCAGTCCCGGTGAAACCCTCCTGCGAGC
>CAJPEV010001527.1:0-27640 GCA_905338385.1 Darwinula stevensoni
CCTCATATCTCCAATACCGGCAGGTGCCGTGGAAGGATTTATATATATATATATATATATATATATATATATATATTGCAAATGCATATCAATGATATGCAGAAATGGACTCTCGTGGCAGATCAACTCATTCGCGAGCGTGCTGGTGTGAAGTCTAACGTCGTCTCCCATCTGATAAAATGCCGATGCTAGGCATAGAGTTTGTTCCTGATTTGGTAATTCAAGGAAATATCCTATTTTAGTGGTACGCCCTCTAGGGCACGATAGATTCGGACAGTTGTTTTCCGTGAGATTCCTTCCCTCCTGCGAATCGGGCAGATATCGCAGGTTGAAACTTGATACGCGAGTAGCCGTTCTTGGGTTCGGAGCGAATCAATAGACTCCTTCAGCGCTCTGGATTCAAATCCCTTCCTGTCACGAAATCCAAAGTCACGAAATCCAAAGTCACGAAATCCAAAGTCACGAAATCCAAAGTCACGAAATCCAAAGTCACGAAATTCCCCCTCTTCGCTTTCATATCAAAGAGGACTTCGATGAACAAAACTGCGCGGGCTTTTTCCTTTTCAACGCAGAGTCGTTCCGGAAAATGTGAAGCTTTGAAAGTATATTAATTAAGAAATTAAGTTATTGACCTTCGGATCGCGAGAAGTGTCGTTTCTGTTGTTTTCGATGCCCCACATAAAAAATTGATATCAGCTGTCGTTCCCTTAGCCTTAACGTGGGGACTCCTATCCAGTTTCTCGGTTTCTGGATATCCGGTGGGAGTTATGCCGGATTCGCGACTGATTCAGCCTTCATATATGCGTCTGGATCCGATGTTTCTTTTTAGCACAATTTTTTTTTGCCGAGTTCATGAGATCCCTTACGGCAAAATCCTGTAGGATTCTATAGGATTTTTTTAAACATGAACATATTATAGGATCATATGGGAATCCTATGGGATTCCTATAAGAATCATATGAGATTCTCATTATTTCAAAAATCGTTAAGGATCCTATTGAATTTTTCCGTAAGGGATGAGCTGAGGTTGAAGTAGTGGTTGGCAGTGCCCATATGGCGATATCGTGAGCGGAATCAACGGGATGACGTCCGAGAATGATAGAACTCTCTGAAGCAGGTGCAAAAACCAAATTTGGCTCACGAGCCGAAGCTTTTGGCTCGTGAGACATGGCTACAAATCACTCCTCACATTTTTCATGTCTCAAAGAATTGCACGTGTCTGCTGCCAAACTTCTGGGGAAAAAATGATTATGTTGCTTTGAAAATCTTTGGCTCACGAGCACAAAGCTCATTATGGCTCACACGGTTAAAAAGGTTCTCGACCCCTGCTCTAAAGCATTGGCGCCCAATAAAATTTCGATGCTAGTCGAAATTGTGGCGATCGGTTCACCCTGTCCGCCACATTTTACAAAATATATATACTATAAATTTAAAAAAAAGCAAAATCTTCTGAGGGTAGGTTTGAGGCGGTAAACTGACATCAATTAAAACACAGTAAAATGCAAAGTAAAACGTGGCGAGCGGCGAACGTATTGGACACCATGGCTCTAAAGAAACCGTTCGCTTTCGTTTGCCCGTGAGGACGTTTCACTTTGTGTCGTCAGGGAAGGGAACGCGTCGTGATCGAGCTCAAAAAATATCCCCGAAGATTCAAGCTGCGTTAACGGAGGACGACTTTTACGGCCTTGCCGAACTGCTTGTCTGAGGACGGAGCAAGGAAAATATTGCGTCCGACCGCTGATATTACTACCTGATATGTCATATTTCCATTTTCCTCAGCTGTCTGGTTCGCTGGGCAGATAAAGTCTCAGCAGTAAAAGTTGTTCCTCGAGTGATCCAACTCAAATGTAGGACATCGCTTGAAATTACCTTTTTCGCAGGCATGCCTTCGCAGAATTTGCTTCTTTTTTCACATTACTTTTTTGTAACCGGGAATATAAACTATCGGAAGATTCATTACCAAAAGTATCAGTCCAGCTTCATTATCATTATTCCTTGCGTTTATATCATTATTCCTTGCGTTTATATCATTATTCCTTGCGTTTATATATTAGCTTGCGACCCCCAATTTTCAGCCTGAAGAGAAATCCAGTACATGGTATAAAATGGATAAAAACTATGTTATCAAGTACATGGTATAGATAAAAACTAGATGGGATAAGCATCCTGGGCTGCTCATTATAATGAAATGAAACGCCATGTAACCCTCCTTTAAATTTACTTTCAATCGTGAAAAGCATTGAAAACATCATTCATCAGTGCTAATTATTATTCAGTGCGATGGGCGTGCCAAAGTAGAAAATGCAGATTCACACAGGCATGTTGATGCAAAAGGCACCCCGAAATTTCCCTGTTAGGAATGACCGGGTCAAATTTTCGAATTGGAAAAAGACCATAGTATCGGGCTTCTTCGTCTAAGAGGTTAGTGTTACCGGGTCCACAATCACATGACTCACACCCACGCACTCCACCTCTAACGACAGCTTTGCCTTTACTCAACCCCACCCCCAGGGGTGATGAAGGGCAAAGCTATCGTCAGATATGCTATTTTTAGAGCAGCAGTGTCTCCACTTTCACCTGTTATTCTACGATTTTATGACCTGCTTACTGGGTTCTCCCTCGATTGAGTTTCTTTTCGCCGTAATAAGAAAAAACTCATAATACATTTTTCTTTCGGAAAACATGGTTCGACTGGATTCATGAAATCTGTGAAGAAAAAGAGATTTATTATTTACCTCCAATCCCACTGGGACCCCTTTGCGACCCCCCTGGGGGTCGCGACCCACAGTTTCAGAACCGCTGCTCTAAACCAACTTCAGCTGTCGACGTCACGCCATTTCTTTAGGGGGAATGAGTCATTTAGTCTTGAAAGAATTGATCCTTAGAGGAACCTGCAGTGCGGCGATAAAGTTGAGACAAAAAAAATTGTTTTTGTCAGTACCCAGTGGTACACAGATCACCTTATTCTAAATGTATTTGTTTGCAATTTTCCCATGAGGGAAATGCCTTCATATGAACAAGGGTGGCCTAATTTTTTGCTGGGGTGATGTGCCTGAGAAGCAAACATTGTCTCTGTGGTGCGTATAGAATATTAATATTTATTACCCCCCGGGAACGAAGTTTCGCTTGGCCAACTATTGTTAGGAACGTTAGCCTTATCGTTCTTGGAAGTCGCAAAATGTCGGACCCCTTTCCCTTAAGAAAAAAATTCCTTAACGCTTTGAATATTTTAAAATCATTTTGGAGCGAAAACGCAATGATTAGGGCGGAAAATTACTTAATAAATTATTCAAAGCGTTAAAAAAATAAAGGTAAAAAAGTTGAAGGGGTCCGAGCACATTTTGCTGCACCCGAGTTCAATAACTTATAGGAATCAATACTTCTAGCGTTGCCCAAATTGCCATGCATGAAATATTGAATTTCACTGGGCAACGCCAGGGTACTTCAGCCAAGTAATTCCTAAATTATTTTGGAGTTAGAAACTTCTTAGTAAAACGCTTTTTATCGGTTTTCGCTGAAAACCTGATGAAAAGAATACTACTTACTACCTACTGAGGTGAGCGAACAATGTGAATACCCCCGGGTAATATAATGCAGATAGCCGGGGAAGGGGGGTGGGGGGGAGAGTTGGATGGCAAGAGAGGCCGAAGAAAAAAGAGGCAGGGAATGAGCGGGAATCGAAACCGGACCACCTGATTGCCGGTCAGGTGTGCAACCATTGCACCACCGAGTCCACGTATCAATCGTTTCTTTCGATGCCATCTGAGACACTACAGTAGCACGGAAAAGTACTCTGGGAGTAAACATTTTGGATGAAAACATAGTCCTCGACTGTCCCCAGGATGTGAGAGGAGGCCATGCAAAGTTTGGTTGCGCTGGCTCTTGTGGGGTCCGAATGCATGAAGGAATTGACAGACGGACAGACAGACATCCCAGACGTGAAATCCCCACGCATTCATCATTAATTAATATTCAATGCGCCGTGAAATCCGCTCCTCCGTTTTTGCATCATGTGGAGCGGCATCTCCATGCAAAGTGACGTACAAATATTATCGATAGAAGTTGCGTGCCATTTTGAAATCGTCTGGGAAATCATGCGTTCCTAAGTATTTCGAACGTCGGACATAAATTACTCCGGTATAATGCCTGCATGCCTCCAACCTCCCGTACAATATCGATGCACCTCCCACATGACGTGGTGGAATGATCCCAGAGTCAAATGAGACCGATCGCCTCTTTCTGGACTTCTGGGTCGCGAAGCGACGGCGACGACCGAACTCAACATGCACGGACTCCCTCCGGCCTCCCCCTCCGCATCATCACGGCGTCTCGTACCAGGACGTGCCAAGCACTCGCGTTCACGTCCCTTCGCTCCTCCCTCCTTCTCCTTACAAGTGCGTGTGTGTGTCAGGGACCTTGAGGCCCTCATCCCTATTCCTCTCCCTCTTTTCCTATTTTCCTACTAGTGCTCAGTATTTGTCTTCCTTCTCCCACATGCCTCCCATGTTTCCCACATGTCCTTTGACAGCATATGGAAGTTCGCTGATCAAATTTCGTGCGCGAATATTCGACTTTTCTGCAACATGCTAAATAAATTAGACTTTTACGAAAAGTGGCTTGCGAATGAAGACGTATCCTCCTGGCATGAAGTGCGGCACTACTTAGTATTACTAGTATTGCTTAGAGTTACTTTCACGCATTCTGCCGTGAACTCCCACATCGCCCCGCTAATTAATAAACAGAAATCGCCTTCGTCGTTGGGAATGCACAATATTGTTTATGGTAAGAGCAGACATTTCTCGTGAGAAAAATCGGCCACAGCCACGAAGCCGTATCTCTCCCAATGTGCAAGACAGCAATTTTACTCAAAATCAGTTCACCCCACTGCCCAAATGAGCATCAGCTGAAAGGTGGAGAGGGGGAAGTGATAGACCTTGACCCAACCCAGCAGCCATCCTGGTTTGCTGGGCGGTCTGTCAGGTATTCTTGATTACTGCCAAATTTTTTTTTTCCCGCGATGAAGCGCTAGGTCTCGATGGGTTCTTCGGTCATCAATCGTCATTACCTTTCTTCAACCTCTTTCCGACGAATCAACAGGAACGAAACTTGGCATAATTCTTCCTCTCTCAACACAGAATCGCTCCAGCAAATTTGAAGCTCCATCTCCCAGTGTTGCAACTGAATCTTGATTTTCGGCGATGTCGATTCGTTCCGATCTTCTTTTTTTTTCTCTTTCGTTGCATTTCATTTTCCTTGCTTCCAGTGCCCCATTTCTCCAGAAAACATGACATTAGATGCTGTTAGTTCTGGCTTAGCAAGATGGCTCCAGTGTTGCCGGATATCGTGCGTTAGTCATGCCATATTCATGACTCTTTCGGCCTTAATATAGGCGTCTGGATATTCAGTATTTTTTAATTACCATATTGAGAGAGCGTCGTGTCGAGTTCATTAGATGAGCTGAGATTAAAGTGGCCGATGAATTTGGTGGAATACGGAGATATCTCATCGGGCATCCCCAAATTTGCAAATTTTCCAGCTCGCATGTCATGCGCCCTAAAGGCACTCTCTTCTCAGAACGAGTCGAGACGATTCCAGGAACTCTGGATATGCCTAATGTTCCCACTGAAACGGCTCATGAGACTCGAACAAGACCGACATTCGGTCTAACGTCATGCGTTCTCTGTTAGATGGGCCTTGAGAGACTGAATAGGCCTGTGATTGGCCTATCGTTCCACGTCCTCAATAAGGTGTCTCGGAGACCAGGGAATAACCATTATAGGCCTGATTTGTCCGTAGGTCAAGGATAGAGTTTCTTTGGAACAAAAAAGGTAGGCCTAGGCCTAACATTACTGAGTTCCGTGGGGGAAGAGGGTGGTGAGGTTGAGGTTGAGGAAAGGCAATACCATTAAAAATTGGTTTTCACATTACTACATGAAACTCTTTGCGTAAATTCTTGGGAGTGGCATCTACCTGTGTAGTAAATTTCGTTCTAGCTTGCATCTCGCATTTCATTCAATAGGCGTAGAGAAAGTTCATGCGGTTTTTCCCCTTTCATTTTTCCATAAAAAATCCTGCAATTTTTTAGCGATACTGAGAAGCATTCTTGGAAGCGCTTCCTTTAGCATGCTGAATCTAAAACTGAAAACGCGGTAGCATCGGCTCCTTCAGAAGGCCTGGCGATGTTTTTCCTATCACCCGAGAACGTCCCCATCTCACGGTGAAACTCACCAGCGATCGCGCCGCGACTAAACTGGTCCTCAGGTTGGGCATATCGGCCGGCCTCCCTTCCAACCCTTCGCATCCCTTCCAACCCTTCGCATCCCTTCCAACCCTTCGCCTCCCTTCCAACCCTTCGCCTCCCTTCCAACCCTTCGCATCCCTTCCAACCCTTCGCCTCCCTTCCAACCCTTCGCCTCCCTTCCAACCCTTTGCCTCTCTCGTCTTTCCCTGAGTTATGTGCGGAGGAAATGGAGGAACGGCGAAAGCTTAAGTGTGAAGAGAGACACGAAGGAAAATCGTCCTTTTGAGACAGGTTTACATTTTTGAGAACACTTTTTCAGGCAAAGCTGGAATTATGCGAAGATGCAGTCATGTGAAATGTGATTTCAAGTGACATAACACTCTTTCGATGCTCAAGGCACAAAAGTGCCCAGTGAAGAAGCTTATCATAATTTTGATGCCACCGTGAATTGGACAGCAGCGGAAAACTGAAAAACTCCATAAAAATATCGGATAAACCGCTTCTTTTAGGGAGATTGTTCTTCTCCAATACATCTCTTACGAAAAGGGCCTATTGAAATACGATATGTTTTTTAAAAGAAAACCTACAGAAATCCCATAGGAAAACTATAAATTCCCCATAGAACCAACTAGGATAACGATAGGAACCTATCAAATTTCAGTGGCATCCAATAGGATTCTATAGGTACAGTATATAATATTAAACGTATATTATTGGATTCTATGGGATCTCATTAGAAACCTGTATGCTTCTAAATGTTTCCTATAAGTTTCCCATGAGATTTTATAGGATTTCTACTCATTCCTGTACATTTTCATAGGAGTCCCCATAGGACTATTTCGTGATACCCTCACTGTGTATATCTTCATGGGTGGTTCTGTCAGATATTTTCCTGAAAAAGTAAACCTAGGATGAAGGAATAACTTTCAATTCCTCATTCGTTGTTCTCCAAAAACCGGCATCAGAGAAGAACCCGAGTTTGGGAATTTCACGAGATTGGAGTTTCAGCCCGCGTCGGCTCGCCTCAACTTCAGGATTGACGGGGAGACGGGAGCTAGCTCGGATTATCGTGAGTTTAGGGCCAATTGGGTTCCTATGGGTTCCACAAGGAAATCCATCACCGCATTTTCCTCGTGCGGTTTTCATCGTTCCAAAACCAAGAGTTGGAGAATTTTGGAATTATGGTATAACGTACAAATTATTAGGACTTTCGGAATTTAAATTTCGTCATCGCATGCCCACCTTCGTCTCTTTGGAACCGTTCACGAACGACGCGAGGACGAGCGCGAGCTTCCTTCGCACTTCTCTCTCAACCTGTTGGATGGACGCGGAAGGTACAGATTCTGGCCGCTTGATCGGCCCAGCTACAGATATTTGATTGTATGTCACGGCTCTATAAGCCGACGCATCCAAAGAGGACATTTTTTTTTCTTGCGAAAGAAATTTGAGGGATGCCATCTTTCTAACGACAGGAGAAGGCGGTAGAATATTGGTTTGAGACGCAGCCTTTCCGCTCATCAGTTTACCTACAATTTGCGCAACGGCTTAAAGAATGGGAAATCCGATTTGTAACCTCCATGAAAAAAAAGGTTTCGCTCCCTTCCATTCATATTCATAGTGGATGTACGTAGTACGCTGCTAGCCGCTGATGCTTCTGAGATCCCCAACACCCCATTCATGACATTGGCGAATATCTCAATAGTCTATGGGGAAACCACACGCTAGATTGCGTCAGGCGAACATAAATGGAATTCCGCAAGAAATGCGGACGAGTGAAAGAGTCCCTCCACGTTTCTGTTACATCACATAGGTAATGCAACTTTCAGCAAACATGCTGGTCTTTGCTTCAGATCCGTGTTATGCATATTTTTCCAAGGAGAGCCCGTTCACCAAGGCAATAGAAAGTATAAACCCAGCCTTCACATTTGACTTGAAAGATATCCAGGATTCCATGTTTATCTATGTGGAAATTTAAATTTATCGTTGTAAAGTAGACAAGCTTGACCTTGTAAAGAAAAATGTTTGCTGATGCTACTTGAAAATTTCATGAGTTTTCACTCGTCCAGAACTCATCCAGAAACCGAGTAGAAAATAGATTTTCTGCTACCCACATGGGGTTTAAAATTGCAAGAAGGTGAGTTTAGAAGAGCTTGAGAACGTATTAAGAAATCTTTCCAGGAAGTACTGATCTCGCCATTCATTAAATTTTTCTCTAAAGCAGGGAGAACTTCCGGGAAAAGTTTTAGGCCTGCCTCGCCATGCGGTCCCTCATCCCCTCCTACCTGAGGGAGACAAACCTGACGAATTCGGAGGGGCAAGATCCAGATGTCGAATATGATTGGGTCGTTTTATACAGCAGACGCTGTATGAAATGACCAGAAACTTGGGTGACGAGTCATCACGCGCGTGCATTATCCCCACTCTCAGATCAGGGGCAAAGCCGCAGAAAATGGCATATTCGCGGACTCAACTGACCAAATGATCGCAGCGACGAGAATGCTCCGCTCTACTCTACCTTCAAGGCGGGTTTGAAATTTCGTCGTTCCCTGAATCTGTCCTCCCTATTCAGTAAGGAAGTACATCCTTAATCCTTAATGAATAATCTCTGAATATTTCGACAAGAGCCCCACTCACCATATAAGGAAAAGGTGACCCAATCGGATTTTCTGTATGATACTGAAGGAATCGTCGGCATGTGTCTCCGTGTTTCTCATTATTCTCGTCGACCTTATCAAAATTTGTTCCTCCTGCATCTACAATGCGTTTCATTTCGACTCCAGAGGGAGCAATCCTTGGCCGATATCGCTTTTCCAAGGTTTATCTTCCACGTTTGTCGATGGTGTCAGTGATCCGCTAAAAAAAAAGTTAATTTGAGCACTTCGTCGTGGAAAAAGGAGAAACTGTGCTAGTTAATCGGAGAAACAGAGGTCAATGCCTTTCTCTATTCCCATTTGTCTTTTTGCAGTTTCCATGGAGCTTGCTTGATAATTACAATTCATAGTCGTTCCATATTTGAGGAACTTCGAATTCCCTCCATGCACTTTATTGCAGAAAATCCAATTCCTCACTAACGTAGATTTTGATATAGGTTTGGGAGGTGTTGAAGAAAACGAATATATAACATTATTTGTTCACATCACTGAAGTCTAACAAATTTAAGATGGATCCTCATACACCCTTGTGGATCCCATACAATCGTAAAAATAGGACTAATCGCAGGCACCTTACTAAGTGAAATAGCTCACGGTGAATTCAACTGCAGAAACAAGAAATAATGCTTCTCTCTCTAAATTATGTGCCCCCAGAGCATTTACCTCCAAAGTCTGAATTTGTCTGAATTAAGCATCCTAATAAGTGCTTACATTGCCTTAGTAAGAACTGGCGTTAATCAGCCACTCAGTCAGTCACTTCGGAGTTTTTCCTGTTTGCGTGTGCTATATCGAGTGGTGGCAGATATTTAGCATTGCAGGAAGGTTGAAATAAGGTCGAAGAACAATGTCGTTGTAGACACCGACCGTCGCGTTTCCCTTGTTATGAGGGTATTTTAGGGTGGGGTAATAAATGGTAACGTTCCAACCTTAGGAAGGCACGAGCGGACTTCCTAAATGAGAGTTCTTTGATGCCCTAGTCGTGAATCACAACTTGTGCATTCGTGAATCAGTCATAAAAAATAACAATTTAGGTTCAGCGTGCGAGAGATTCCACTCAAAACTTCTTTCAAGGTTCCGAAAAAATTGTTAATCGCTGTGAGCTACGTCTGGCGAGGAGGGGGGATGTGGTATCGCTTCGAAACGCAATACCTTAATTTCTGAGGATTTCTCTCCCTCTGCAATCAGAAATATTATTACACCTCCCATTGCCACTTTTGTCCAGTCGTTAAGTCGCACCACCATTTTCCATTGCTTCTAATGATATCAACGGTGCATCAAAGCAAATGACGAGCGTTATCAAGAGTGCAAATAAAGAGTTCTAATTGTCAAAAAACTTTATTCAACGACTCTCATTAAGGCAATATTCACATTGAAGATTAACATTGCCTATAATATGTTGGTCACCCCGTCCAGACAGCATCTGTCCAGTATTAAATGCTCAAGAGATTACTGTTATATTTCCACCCAACACATACGATGCAACACGGCAAAATTTATTAAGTGGTCATCGTCTCTCTTAACCGTATGATAATAGGATATGTGCGACGGTTCACTGAAAGCCAGAGATGCGGCATAGATTGAAACATCAAGTTCGTGGTCCCAAACTTCTTGAGAAGAGGGTCACGCAGATGCTTTGGTCTACCTTGAGTGTCCCGCAGTCAGCCTTGAATGGGCCGCACTGAAAAAAAAATGAAATCCAAAAATTGTGGAATGTTTATTCACGAATTGGCCGCCCTAATTCCTGGTGAATGTTCCTCAAACTAGTAAATCTCGTTGAAAAAAAAGGTAATTGTAAACTACCTATACTTGCCCGAATCTATACACACTTTTACCATTATCGCAAAAAGTGCCACTACTTTGAGCTGGGGCTTATTTAGAGCACCGATGTTAGACGCTGCATCGTTCTTAGTTATATTTTTGATAAGCGCTGCATTTTTTTAATCACCTGTCATGATTTCCTTGCAAGGTTAGATATTTTATTTTTTGTGCATAAACTCTCCAAATTTTGGGTTAATTCAGCAGGAGCACACTCAAGATTAAATGCAATCTAATCGTTTAAAGTATCATAATATATTGACTAATAATGAACTTTGTAGCCATGAGCGAAAGATTCCGAGCCTGCAATCAGGCATTCTTTATCGCTTTTCTTCAAGTGAATTCCAGCAGAAGGATTGCATTTAAAAAAGTAAAATTGTAGCACTTGTAGTGGGCCGCAATAAAATCTGAACTGGGTCGCAGTTTGAATATCCCTGCATGAAGTGAAGCGTATCTCTGCATCTCGCAGCAACGTTGCTAATAGTTTATAATTAAGGATCATGTGCAGATAACCTAAACGTCCATATGCCTGAAATAGACTACACATCGGATTCTCTATTTTAAAACGTGCAACCTTCCTCTTCCTTTCCTTTCATTAGAAAAAGGAAAGGTGCAGGTTTGTATTTATGCTTCTATACTTTTTCAACGGAAGTATCTTACGATTTAATTTGGAATGTCATATTTTACAAAATATGTACCACTCTGTACCTTTCTGCTTACTTTTTGCGACAACTAGATGCAACTATTTCAGAAAAGCTTCTGAAAAGAAATGGGTTCGCGAAGAGTTGGAAATTAATAATACCACCTCCCTGATAGCTACACCATGGCGTGTTTGCAATGGCAAAGAACAGTCATATTTACATTTTGGAGTGTATGTGGCCTCGACCCAATCGCTATAGGTCTTGAAGGAGCGGAAATTGGATCTCAGCTTCGCTTTGAGAACCTTCCTCACACTGTCATCCGCATGAACGAATACCAGCTCTTGGCCTCGCTCCGCAAGGTCGGACAAGGTCGCCTCTATCATCTGGTAACGATAGGGTAGTTAACAGGTTCGTCCATTGCATTTCCTAGCGTAATCCAATCTTACCTTGCAGGAGGTATAGTCGATGGACTTGATTTTCTCGCAGTCAATGATGACCGGGATGTCAAGATTCTTCCCAGACTGCTTGATGAGGGCGTTGCGAACTTGTTCCGAGGCTGAGAACATTGTTAGACCTTTTGGCTTGATAACCAGGTAATCATGATCTTCCAACTGCAAGAAACCACCAGGTAAAACCGGAATTCCGTTTGTATTGGCACATCACAGAATTAGTTGACTCCGTTTCCCCTTTTTTTTCTTGGAACTCATTCGATTGATTCTTGATATGTGTTTCTAAAAAGCAAGTGCTCATGTGCAGACCCTCGGACATTTTCACCGGATCTTGCTTCATTTCCTTGAGAATTTCCAAGCAATTGATTTTACCCAACTTTCTTTAAAGACCTAGTTCGCCTTTGTCATTTATTTGCTCATGCTGTTCAGACTCTCTATTACGACAATTTATATTAATTAAATATTTCCTCATATCGTTGCGTTCACGAAACCTCAAGAAAATAAATGCGACTCGGGGATCTGTCATACCTGTCTCTTCTGCACGACCACCTTCTGCCGGGCGACTTTGAAGCGGAGCAGGACGAGATGAACCCCCATCCCGACCACGATGCCGTAGGGCAGTCCCAATAGAATGCTGGGGCAGAATGTTGCCAGCGACGGGATCAGCTCCGACTCTGCCAATATATATTGCCGACTCTTTCACTGAGACGCATTTATATATACGGCCGCTACCGTGGTAACACTGTGGTAACATTCTGAGTCCATGGTACAGTGTTTGTAAATCTAGTAAAGCGTTCATGTGATATCAATACATTACCTTCATTACTAATATCATCGTACTAATTGCATCGTCATTGCATTTATAGCTGCACCTGGGAATCACAGCATTATAATCCAATGTTACGAAGCTGCCAGCGTGAAATTTTTGCTGGTTTCTAATTTTTGTCATTTTATTGTCTTCCTAGCATAAAAAACTACAAAATAATAAATTTTGAACGGTCGTTATTAAATTAACTAACTTAATTAACTTTAATTAATTATATAATTACATAATAGCATTTGAATGGGTGTAATTTTTATTTGAGAATTTTTGTGCAACCAGCAAAAATTTTACAAATGGAGCTTCATAACATTGGGCAATATTTCCGTATCAGGTGCAGCTATAAATGAACTGTCAATGCAATAAAACTATTATACCCCATGAACCCCTTGAGTGTCAACCTTGAATTTGGCATAATTAGAAAGGCAATAACATGCCCTTGTCAATGACGTATTAAAAGTCAGGATTCAAGGAGTGGGAAGTCCGTTCGTAGGTCATTGAAGTCAAAGTGTTCGAGCAAGTGGGATTTTTGGCACTACTGCCGCAGGTAAAAATATCTCGTCAAGTCATTGAGCGCCAATCTCGATCTTGGTATCGTCAGAAATGGGATACCGTCTACTTTTAAAAGAAATATTGCAGCAAAGAACTCCCCAGGCGGCAAGTGTCAACATAGCCACTGAACTTGATCAAACTCTTTGATATAGTGGAACTTCGTGTTACAGCTTAGGAGGTAATACTTGTTACCTGTTACCTGTTACAGTACCTTTCTGCTTACTGTTATGCGTGCGCCAGCTACAATTTTTCTATTTCTGCCCGATTCGTTAAGATATTTAAAATTCTTTGAAAACGCTACTTCCCCAAAAAATATTTGGCAAATTTGACATTTGTCATTTGAGCTGAGTGCTTCACCAGTCACGTTCTTGCCATGTTACAGCTTTCCCTGGATCTCCATTTGATAGAAGCTAAGAGAACTATTTGAAAATATGTTCCTTGAAAAGATGTGCCCCTATGGCGTGTATCACCAAAGTGGAATTTATCCTGAACTCATGTGAATAGGTTCTTATGTCAGTCAGCTACTCACGATCATCTATAATATGAAAGTATAACTGTTTCATTCCTCATCTATTAATTTCATTAAACTTTGTCAAGTTTAAACTTTCTAGGAACCTCCGTTTTGCTGAATCAGAAAATTCAGGAAAATTTTCAAAATATGTGCCCTCGGGCGTTTTAACCGAAAATTACCATTTTTACCGAATCAAACCTCAGTGAACTACATGCCCACAAAGTTCCAATATTATCTGTTTGCCTTTTTCGCTGGTGAAAAATCATGTTTGGAGAAGCCAACGCACCCAAAAGCTAAGCCAGGAGGGGCTGAAGCATGAAAGCTGAATACTCTCTCAACTCAGTAATTCCAAATCACTTATACGTGTGCCGAGTTTCACCTTTCCATTTCTGTCCAATTCGCCAGGACAATTATGTGAAAACACCTCCCATTGAAATTCATGCCCTCAGGGCATTTCATTCCAAAGTCTGAATTTTTCTGCACGCAGCATCCCAGTAGGTAATTATGTACCAAGTTTCATCTTTACACACTAGCTCAATACACTAGGACAAAAAATTATTTGAAAATGTCAGCCCCCAAGAATATGCCCCCAGGACATGGATCTAATGTGTTGCATTTTTCCTGAACTCATCGTTTCGTTTGGCACGTCCATGCCACGTTTCAGCTTTCCATTTCTCTCCGTTTTATTCAAGCAACGGGACATGGAAGGCAAAATAAGAAAAAAAAAGTCACGAAATAACCCGGAATTGAATCCGGGTCTCAAGATGTTTTGTCTGATGTCCTACCACTACACCACTGAAACGGGATCTCTCGATGGCAACCTTATCCATCAATATATATTAAATAAATAAAAAAACTTCTCCCCAAAACGTGTAACCCCAGGGCATGTACCTCCAAAGTCGGATTTTTTCTGAACTCTGCAACCCAAAAGGTACCTGTGCACCAAGTTTCAGATTTCTAACCTTTCTGGGACATGGTTAGAATTAGCGTCAGTCAGTCACGATCGTTTATATATATTAGATAGCAATTAGTACTTTCTTGGCTATGAACCATTATTTTTGTTTCGTATGATCTGGTTTTCTATTTCATTCAGCAATCATAATCATTTTTTAGAGACGATGTGTGCTTACTATTAACAATTATGCCTCTTTGGAATATGTTTTAGAGTAAATCTTCATATAAGATTGATTTTCTATTGAGATGGTCGATATTTGTGGTATTTTATTGGAAAAACGTTAATGAAATATGAGCTAGCATACATTGGGTCGCGCAAATGTCCATTTCAGAACCTCATGTACAATATAAAATGCTCGAATATCTGATGAATATTGTTCAAACCAAACTGAATCCACGCGTGTTGAATAAGTCGGATTATTTTAGAAGGGCTGAGTGTAAACTGTTTTGACTCGCAGTACAGCAAGCCCATTACATTCTCGGGATAAACGTTCGTGAGACACCCGCGAGAGGGTATCACCTCGTTTAGTTTTCGCGGCTTACTGGGGCAGCAGGTATTACGTAGTCCTGTTACCCGTGAATAGCCAAAACCGCTGATGAAAAATCCACGAATGCGAGGGTGTGCTGTACTTTCCTCCACGGGAATCGCATCTTAGCGTCCTTTTCATTGACATCCTTTGATATATGAATGACGATAGCTCACTGAATTTTTTTTTCCTCATGTGGAAACAGTTCTAAATTCAACTCTGACATAGTTGAATAAGCTCTAACCTTGGATATGAGAACGGGAACGTAATCTAGCAAACAATCAAGGTGAAATTTACATGTCTTCCCGTCCAAGTTGCTAATGAATTCGGATATTTCGACAAATCCTCCCGAAGTATTACTTGCTGAATCCGATTTACTGCTCTGCAATTAAATTAATCTGAACCTATCGTGAAGGGACAAGTTATCCAGGCTCACTAGAAAACTCATAATCAATTTATTTTCTTATTTCCTGATTCAACATGATCAATTTATGCTTAGTTTCCTCATATTTTCCTGGTAGTCTGACCAGCTAAGCGCGCTTTACATAGTTGTATTTAGGTAACAAATCAAAAACTTGCTGCATGAAATATCTTCATCGCTCCTTGACCGAACAAAAATGGATTTAATGCACTCTGACGAAGCTACTGGATGTCCGTTTGCCAAGGCTGGTTATTCCAAGCAGGACTTCGACGACCCCAGCGAGAAAGCAGAGAAGGACGGCATACTCCACGAATTGGTCCACAAACGCCTCAACATTCACGAAATGCCCCATCACGACGCAGATGACTGATGTAGGTCCGACCGTGACGTCTTTCACGCTACCCAGGAAAAGGTACACGAAACATCCCATGAATCCAGAGTACAGACCATACTGTGTAGAAGAAAAAACAATGCACAAATTCCTTGCAGACCTCGTTCACATATTCCTTTCTTTTCACTATCCTCATTGTTTATGGTTGAAGCCGCTGCTACGTTAAGTCGTGTCAAACATCCAGAAGTGAAACGTCAAGTTACCTCATGTACTTCAAATAATTACTAAAGCTATTCCACCTTCTAGGTAAATTGCATAAATTACAAGAATACACATTTCCATTTGAAGTAGTTAAATATAAAAGGACAAAATACTGGGACACCTCAAGAATGACCCATAACATACAAATCGAAAAAATTATCAGAAATTTCTATTTTTTCTAATTGGTAATTTTTCTAATGGAATTGCGGACGCAATTGGCATGAATGCAAACGTTTCTCTTGAAGATTTCTTAAAGAAATGTTTTAGTCTTTGAACTCGTTCACATTAAGAAAATCTTGTGTTCTTCGAACTTAAGTCTCACATTCTAGTGCATGAGCTCTCCCAACTTCTCAGAGAAACTCATGAGAATCTTAAACTGTCTCTCTCAAGAATCTCTTGAGATCCCCTAAGATTCTCATCATCATGATGTTGTTTCAAAAAACACGAGAAACCTCAAAAATATCATGAGGAATTCGGCAGATCTTATGAGAAAGTCATGAGTGTTTAATTATATTCTCTTCAGCAATATCATTTTTGAGGTGAATAAAGTAATCCTCTTTTCCTGGTTTAAGTCCCTCACAATATTTATTGTACATTTTTTCATGGCCTTGCTTTCAGAAATTGCCTTTTGAAACTATGTAATTAATTAGTTGAAAATATACGTTTCCAGGAAAAAAGAAAAAAGAGCGAGATGAAACAGCAGTAAGAAAAACTGTAACTTAAACACAATGCTGGAGCATGACTCAAGGATCATTTCCTGCCTAGATCGCTTCGAACTGGCTAGTTAAACTGAACTGAAACCGATATAACATGGAAGGTATCAGGCCATTGAATCATGAGATATTGTTGTATGTTTATGTCTGAACAAGGATGATAGTAAAATTTTCCTATGTTATTTCATCGCTCTTGCGCACGTCCTCTCATCGTTCTCTCAGTGTCAGGCTTTTGGCGTGTGCGCCTGACTTGGTGTATTCGGTTGTTTGATGCAAGCTAGGCTCCCTATGTGATTGCATTGTCCTAGGGCATGTATATTAGTTTTGAAATACGGAATATTACTTGGGTTTTGACCCTAAAGATGCAACGTATGGGATGAAGACACCTTATCCAATTTTAAATGTCTTCCATGGGCAATTTTCCGAGACAGATTCCAACGATTTTGCCAACCTCTTACTTTCGTATTCCTCTGGCTCTATATGTTTTCAGAGCCTTTTCTTGTTACCCGTTATGCTTCTGGCACCAGGAGCCTGACGTACTGAAACTTCAGTCTTCATCTTTTGGCATCAAACTCAGTTCCATCGTCGTGCCTCCCCGTAACTACACAGGATTCCAAAATTCAAGGAACAAATAGATTTTCCCAAGTTCCGCAACACCCCCTTCATGAAAATGGTCGAAATGTACAGGATCATGCAAATTAATGTTGCTACGTTTCCATAGCACGTGCAACCTGGTGGAGATCGCCCACTGATGCAAAAATCACGTCTTTAAAAGACGGCGCTCGGAGAAGGGGTAACGCGTTTCACGTTTGGGTGGCAAGCAGATAATTACAAGATAGCCGAACCCTGAAAATTACTTAAAGAAACCATCTAACACAGCATCTGAGATTGGGCGCCATTGTGCCTACCGGATCGCAATCTTTGCGGGGATCATGGTGTTCCTCGTATCACCGATTTTCAATGAGTTCAATAAGTTTGGGGGAAAACTACAATATTAGCTTAACCGCCTACTCGTAAATTCCTCATAATGTTATCAGGTCAAGTTGTCAGGTCAGTTTCCAAGATGTTAGTGAATATTATTTCATCACAATAATTCTTTAATTTCCGGGTTTTACCTAATCCTGTATACTAACTGAAAGTTAAATTGTTGGTCACATCCAGTCAACGGAGACATATGATCAGAAAACATGGTCGAAGCTTCACTTGGACAGAGAGATTGCCGATAGCAGCGTAGGCAAGGCTTTGTGGGAGTAGGGTAAGTCCGACAGTGAAGCCTGCGATTAGGTCGCACAACAGGTATTTAAGGTTGTATCGTGGAAGCCATTTCGTGATGGGGACTTTACTCTGGATCGCTTTCCTCGTTTGGTAGGCTTGGTGGGCAGGGACAGCTGGGACGAGTGTCATTCGAATAGTCCTTCACCAACCTGCTACCCGTCGTAGCCCGGTCCAGAATATCTGCAGAGATTCATTAGGTGATACTCATGCTCTTAAAAAAATCACATTCGCAATAAATGAAAAGCTTAATCTGTAGTGGTGAGAACGAGGATTAAGTGGAATTTCCCTTTAAAAAGCAGGTGTTACGTTTACATTTTTTAATTAGGGAGATTTCTGGGGGAACAATAACGATGAGAGGCAAGATCAATTGACTCTCCGATAATTGGTCAAGCAAAGGTCAGAAGTTCAAACAAGACCATACCATTTTGCGAGCGAGGTGATTCTGAAAGTGTCATATTTGACTAAAAGTTCGAATGTGGTTTCAGTCGAAAGTGAATAAAACATTTTTTCATCTTGGGCTTGCCCATATAGGAAGCATATATACTGTATATATGCCAGTTTGTTTACCCTTCAATTCATAGATGTCCACATGTGGGAATAAGGCTTCCCTCACCTGGGACAATTTGGGCATCGTCATCTCTATACATGCTGAACGTCGTCTGTTATTATCCTGTAGGGTTTCTATAAATAGGATAGAAATAGTAAGATCCTATGAAATGTATATGTTTCACGAATTTAAATTTAATTTAAATTTAAATTGAAAATAAAACTTGTATCAAAACCTTTCGAATTATATTACTACCAAATTTCCAAACGTTGCTTGTTTCCCTGAAACTAAGAACTACGTTTCAAAATACGCCAGTAAAAAAAATGTGGCCTGAGGGAAATAATTAGAAAGTGAAAGAAATCAAGGGATCATAATTTGGAAAACTAATAGAGTGTAAGATTTTGTTTTTTCTTTTGCATTTTTCTCTAGGCAAATTCTGATAACTTCTTACTCCTCAAAAAGGAATGGCCCACAGGCATATATTCGGTTTTTTTTTTATCCCAAAAGTAAAATGTATTCCTGAAATATGTACCCTGAGGGCATAAATCTGGTAATCGGAACTTTTGTGGAAATGAGCAAATCAATCAGGATTTTCATGCCCATTTTAAAATTTCAATGTCTTTCCATTTGACTAAAGTAATTCAACTTATATATAATGTCTTCTTGAGGAAAAAAAACATTCCAGGCATTTACAACCATTTGTTTAGAGTCGATTTTTTTTCTAAAACCTGCATCCAAGTAGACATTAGTCTACAAAGTTTCACATTTCTAAGTTCTCCAGAACAGGGATAAAATTAGCGCTAGTCACTCATTCAGTCAGTCATTCTGTCACGATCGTCTATGTCATGAAAAGAAGAATAAAATCGTACCAGACGAATAGTGAGAGCTGTACCCGGAGATGACGGTTCCATTCCCACTTTCCCGAGTCTCAGAAATCGAGTCGAGCTGTGACTCATTTTTTGCATGACCCATGGCGAGAATGCACTAGTCTCTTCGATGAACAGCAGGCAAGTCTCTGAGAACCACAAATCGCTCTAACCGGATCCGTCTCACAGGATCCACAGGACGTTTACTGCGTGGTTGAAACTAAATGCGAAGGGGTAGACCGAGGCTGAGGTTTCATTTGGAAAGTGAATCATCCCTCGGCCACGCGAAACTGACCTTTTCATATCGATTTCGTGATCCATATCCACGACTATTCTAAATCCCAGAGGTCATTTCTGTTGGCAACAACATCTATATAGCCCTAACTCATTCCCAAATGTGACGGGTGTTTAATGATTCCCGGAAATCTCGAGGAAATTTCCACATACTATGTATGTTCACAAATCGTCCACATTAGCGGGGAAAAGGTCATAACCTAAACATGTGATGAAATCCAGTTACGAATTCATGACATTTATGACTTCCGGGGTGAACACTCTTTTACGGATTTCATGAATGTCTTCCTTCCCATGGCGCGAGACAACATATCTGTACCGTCAAGATAGGACCTCTTCTCCTCTCATGCCCTGCAGATATTCTTCCTGCTTACGCATAACTGGGACATTTCCCTCAGCAGGGACCATGCTCGATGAGTTGGCCTTTCTTTCAATCCAACTGAACTATATGAACTTACTGACGATTACTAGTGGCAAGGAAGTCGATTACTTGATAATAAATGTAATGTTTGATACACGAAATTAACATGAGAATTTAGTATTACCCTTCAAACGTAGCCCATGCCCTGAATCGACAACAGGGTTGAATATCTTTACCGTTCTTGGATACTTCGGTGTACCATACCTTCTATAAAAATCAATGAAATTGTTTTCCGGGATTCGCTCTTAACCCAATACCAGGGAGGGTAGACAGGCATCTTCCTCCATAGAGCTACTTGAAGTGATCGTCGATAGAATATAGCAAACTCTAACATAATACACGCATTTTATAGTGCATCGTCAAGTTATTTGGACACATGAGGTCAATATACCCGATGCCTATTTAGATCAATAATCAGACCTATTGCAACATGAACTTACTATGTTGATGAATGACATGTCCACATAACACGTGGATATCTAGATAGGTTTTCAATTGATATGCAAGCGACAAGTGTCCATTTTCAATGCACCCCTAGAGAGTGAATGCGGGAACGACGGATTCCGGCTCGTGTCGTCCCGGAATTCATGATGGAGATGTCGATACCGTTAAGAATAATATGACGTTCCACGAAAGAGCTGAGTGTTGTGCTATCCCCTCCTTAGATGGGGAAATCCAAGGGGAAGGATCCTGGGCTCCTTAAGAGGCGGAACAACGCATCGCCCTCCTTCCGTCTCCTTTCATCTCCTTCGATGGCCTCATGCCCTTCACACGCCTCCTGGATTTTTCATCATGGACGGCAACAGAGACTGATATAATGCTTTGAAATAGCAGGAATACGCGAATCACTAAAACAAGTGGAACATTCCCCTGCTTGAGACTCTGGGTTTATTCCCATATGTATCCTCTTTCCAGAGGTATATCCAGCAATACACACGGATGCATGTAACGTTTCCGACAGTGGTCTGGTGTGTACACAGGAGGTGCTGTCATTGAAACTTCTGTCAATGTATTTAATACGTACCTTGCGCTGCTGCATTGCCATACTCTCAGCAGCAGCTGCAGTCTGTCGAATAAAAATCTCTGTAGTTATCATATTTCTTTTGATTTATGTTTTAAATCCAGAGAACGTTTGCTTCATTGCATCAGGTTAAGAATTACATGGTGGAAATAATTTCATCGAACGGTTGCCAGAGATGGTCTGGCAATAGTATCGAGCCCTGGCATTATCCAATGTGAAAGCAACTTGCTAATCGGGAACGAACAGAGCAGGAAACTTGAAAAGGCAGTCTTCTAACTTGTCATGAGTTAGTCCTCTCTCGAGGATAGTATGAGGGAGCATGTCGCCTTTCTGGGAGATCGCCGCAAAAATGGTAGCATTTGCTGACTTTGGCGTGTCATGTTGTATGCATCTTGCACCAACTACAGACCACTATACCGACTATATACCACTATTCCGACTATATGCCACTAAACCGACTGTAGACCACCTTTTTGCTCAAACTACAGAATAAGTCCAATTTCGTCAATAAAGGCTAGATACGGTACTTACCCTGCTCCTCTGAAAAACTGCTACATTTTTCTCTAACATCCAGGAGATGGGGATTATCGACTTTTCTCAAGAGAACATCTTAGAGCAACATATGATCATTAACATTATCATGTACATTCTTTACATTATTATTTATATTATGATCATTATCATGTTAATCTTATTATCATTATCAATATCATGAACATATGTAGGTTACTACGTACAGCTGCCATCGCTGCCGAAACGTGCGGCTTCCCTTGCAGAGCCTGTCGGATGTGGAAATTGATTTCCCTCACTGAAGCAACGGGCTCATCGGACGAGATCATTGCAATGAGTCTCTCCATGTCGATTATTTCCCCAATCTCACCATTCTACCCCCCCCCTCCCCGCACTTGAACGTTCATCTGAAACTTGTCCCACAAAATCGCCGTTTGGCTTAGATGTGTGTCATAGATTAATTCTTCCTCAATCCACGAAAAGTTATTGTACTAACGTTTTCATGGTTCTCATTGTTGCATAGCTCATTTTAATACAGGAAATTGGCTGAGTGGTTCGTAAAAAATATTCCAGTGAAGATGCACTAGGTTTCTCAGACTCTCTCCTTCTTGTCCAATAACAATAATCGCTCCCATCACTTTTCACGAAGAATTTCGACACGGGGTCGAAAGAAAAGCTGATGATGTTGCAACATTTCATCCTTGAGGTGCTAGGAAGGCCAAGAAGATGTAACCCCCTGGATGGAAATTATGTTCTGTTCCTGTTGCCGACGACCTCAAGGAAGGTCTCCAAGGCCCTCACGTCAGTTCTCAGGGAAGGCCAGAAAGTGGGGTCAAAGGCCACGGCTGACCCCCCCTTCGAGAGCCGTTTTCTTCGCAACCGCTCAACCGAAATCGCCAAAACTGGCACCATTCTCTTTGAAGTAACTCTTTAAAAAGAAGGTACGGCTAGTTTCATGAAGTGGTTGATACGGACGTGGTGTGAAAAGCGATTGAACTGCTATCAATCGCGAAAAAAGGAATGCAATTGGAGAATCTCATGGTACCTTTTTGCTTTTTATCCTGCAGAAGATTTATGGGAAGTTTAATTCAATTATCTCTTCGTGTTGCTTAGAAAATCACGAAAAACTACTCGAAAATGTCCATTTTCAGCTTTAGGCGCGTTTTACTTGGGAGCCATCGACGATGCGAAAGGGACACCCGATAACAAAATCTTAGCTACAAGTGTCGAGAGTGGTTCCGTCTTGTTTCACAGTCCTTTTTTATCCTTACGGCTTTGAAACAGACCAATATCCTGACGGTCTGGGGGTCTCGGTCAACTTTCACTTTTATTGCCTTCACCCTGTGGGATTCCTCAACATCACGGTCTCCGTTCGATTCGGGAATCTCCGGTCAACGAATCGACGCATGCCAAATTTGGATATTCGCACGCAAAACACCGAATGGGAATGAGTTCTTCTCGAAACGGATCGCGATTCTGGCGTAGCCGCCGACACCCTTGGTTCCCTCGCATTTCGTGTGGGCCGAGACCAGCTGAAGGGTCCGAGCCGGACTCCCTTGGGTTCCGGCTCGCGGTTCCGGCTCGGTTTTCTGGTAAGGCGCCGGAGTGATTTCCCTCTTCCCCCTTTTTCCCGGGACTTCATTCCCCGAATCGGGATTTGGAAGTGCAACCTTGTAGAGAGCTCTCTTTCTCCTCCCTGTTTATGCATATAATGGCCAGGTTCGTTGAGTCTCTACTCTGTTCATCCACAGAAAGTCTCCATGGTTCAATTTTCCTGAACTCGACCCAGTCATCTTGAATCAACGCCCGTGTTCGATGAAAAAAAAAACTCCATCTCGGACGGATCGTTGCTCACCGGAGTTGTCGAGCCTCTCGGGCTTGTCCGAGCGTTTCCGCAGCCCCTATATGTCACAGTTTTAGAACTGAAGAAGTGAATGAATCGTCCCGCCGCACCCGGCTGGAAATCGCAACGCCAACCGACGTATTCGCCAGATCCACAGCCGGATTCGCCCGATCAGGTTTCCTCTGGGAACCATATTTCGGGCAACCAAAAAGTGGAAGCCCAGCAGTCCCGAGGAAACCTGCAGAATGAGAACACGTCGGGGAAAAGAGCCCGGTAACCTTAGTCTTATCGAGCCGACCCGCATCTCATATGGAGCCCGTGATCGTCCCTTCTATCCCCGTATAATACCCAGCATTTGCAATTCGAAAGAAGTGTCTTGCTTGAATGCTACCTGGCAGGACTCACTGGAAACAGTTACGAAGAGAAACGGGAGTCTCCAATTACGAGAAGCATGCTGCATACTTGGGAGTTCCAAATGCATACGGTGTGTCTCGTTTCGTTATCGGGGACGGAACTCCCTAAATATTGGCATGAAGTTCGTTCTTTTTTTGCTTGGCGGGGATGGGGGGGGGGGGTGAAAGTACTGACTTAGTGTCATTGATCCGTAGTCTGGGTATTAACAATTCCAGCAGTGGGTCTCATTCGAATTAAGTGGGATGGAAGTCGATAGTCCTCAGTTCAGAGGACACGAATTTTTCAGGGGAAACAGTGATCGATCAAAAAATCCTCTCTCAAGAACTGAAGAAGCAAAAAAACTGGAAAATGTTACCAAGTCATATAGCCTCCTTGAAAGGACGGTACAGCTGAATGAGATAAACCGCTTCCCCGAATTCTTGGTTTTGCAGATCTCCACTAATTCAGCGCGTTCATGGAAACCAACGAAGCTGGTGGAAAGAAACCAGCCGAAAGATGTTGCAAGTCCAACAGTGCAAGACAAAAAAAACGAGTTGCACAAGAAAAGGACTCAGGTCGCTGGACGCACGCGGACGGCGACAGTCATCCTCGAGCAAGGGAGGCAGCGGGGCGACGCGGCTCGTCGCTGGAGCTTGATCAAGGATCGAGCTTCCGAGGTCTCAGCATCACTTGAATAAATATTGCTCCCTGATCGAAAAAAAAACAAAAAGGTAACATTCTTGAATGAAGTTTTGAAGGAATGTGCCAATGCAGTAAGCATGAACTTGTAGAGCCATGAAGGGAAACGAGCATGTATGCTCGTTCAGGCTTCAAACGTTGCATTATCAGGAAAGTACTAGTACTTGTCTCGCAGGAAGTACTGATATCGTAGTGACTGTCTGCTTTTTTTTGAACAGTATCATTTCACTTCATGCAAAACCCTGTCATTTTATAAAGCTAATTGTTCGCTGATAAAATTCCCTTCCCGATGTTCGTGGGAATAGGAAAACGATCCAGTCTGCGCTGTATGTTTTACTTTTCACCATTTTTCCGCGCTGGTCCATTTTAAGGCATGCCTGTGCCCGTTACTCCCCAGATCGCAGAAAAGCAGCATGAAAAATCACGCATATGTGGCTGCATCGCGAACTGACAACTATTACCTGCTGGGGTCACACTCTAGGTGAACAGGGGGAAAAGCGGAGCGATTTTTTAAATTTAGATTTCCTTGGGAGTTAATCTCCCGAAGCCATGGGAAAAATGTATTCATTTTCCTATGTACCAAGTACCAAATCATTCACTTGCCTCTCCTCATGCAGACAATGTGATCTTTGTATCAAATCTATTGTCTCCCCTGAAGGCTCACAAAGGATGACTTTCGCAATTCTTTTCTCGGCAATAAATTGCGAACGGCTGAGCTGCGCTTTCTACTAACAGGACTTTGTAAACAGTTTTCAGATTGAATCAAATGAACGCGTGGAAGGTGTCACAACATGTTTCAAATAATTATAATTGTTATTTTTTTAGTAAGTCCCCTTTCTTGAAAGGACATACCCAAAAATGGTACCTCTTTTTTGCGTGCCTGGTTCTGGAATCTGTCTCAAGCTTTCGTTTTTCGATCATGCCTAAAATAAATTCCGGATGACGAGCGATTCTCCTGAGATAAGAAGCTGAGACTTTTAGTTACGGTAATCTCCACAGTATTTTAATGTCAGTTTTCAACGCCAGTTTCAGTTTTCCTCAGGTATTAAGAATGGACTGTCACAGCCTCAGCGTTGCTCTTATTGAAAAGGAAATTGGAAGAAATGTAAGTTGCAACCTAATCTTCCATTTCATGTAGCAAAATAATTTTGCTGAAACTCGCTAATCATTTTATTCCATGGCTCTTCCACGTGACGAAAAATTCTTTGTTGGTTAAAAAATGTCGAAAAAGACATGATCACAATGCTTTTTTTGTTACATTTGTCACCAAGCCTTGTCGGGCTTGTGCGACGATCTGGGTCTGCGACAAAATGTGCTTGCGATGTTTTTTACCCGCGACGAATCGTCTATGACCATTTAGGCCGCGACGGAAGCGCCGGTCACGAATAGATAGGCAGTGTTTCACAAGTGCTTCCTGGAAACGGAAATTTTCGAGCAGTTTTTCGTGCTTTTCTAAGCAACGCGAATATATAATTGAATGAAACTTCCTGCAAACAACATAGCATGATGAAATGCAAGAAGTGTAATAAACTTTTCCAATTGCATTGGCTTTTTCCGCAAGGTATCAAAGGGCAAACAAAATTTCGGAAATCGCTTTTCGTGTTACAACCTACATAATGTCATAAAACAAGGCGTGCGCTTATTTTAAAGGGCTCATTTTTAAATGGTGCCAGTTTCAACGTTTTCGGTCGGGCGGCTGAGGAGAAAATGACTTTCGATAAGGAGTGGGTCAGCCCTGACATTTAGCCCTACTTTCTGGTCATGCGATGACTTCCCTGTGGTCCTACACGACAATTACATGAGCATAATTTACATACAGTTGGATTGTTTGGTGTCCCTAATGCATTTGGGATGAAATGTAGCAACATGAATAGTTTCTCTCAGTCCAGTGCCGAAATTAATTGTAGAAACGTGAAGGGAGAGATCTTTGTAATTGTACGAGAAGTAAAATTCTACGGATTTTGTGCACCTTCCCTCGAAAACTTTTTTTTTTCCAAAAAACACTGTTCAATTTCTTGATTAATTTTGTGCTAAGTATTATTTGGGAACCATGAATACACTCATAAAATACGTGCCCGAATATTGGCATGGAATTAATAGATGTGTCAGTCTTCGCGGGATGAGGCCGTCATATCTGAGAACTTGTCATGGAAACGACCGAAGAACAACATAAATTGTGAACCATGTATTTCGGTCTTCCCTTGGAATTATGGATCGACATACGGCCTTGGAAGTGGCAGATGTCCCTTACGTCTGTAAAGGACATCTGCCATCTCAGATAGGCAGAAATGAAAGGGCGATTGTGTTGAATTCCAGAAGAAGGTCCCTCCATGTCTCAGACTCCATCGATGCGGACCGTCCCCAAGTTCCACGATGGTGTCTCATTTAGGTCGGCGAGGGTGACGTACCAGCAGCTTCGAGCTCTTCGCCCACGATCGCGAGTTAGACCCCCTTGAATTATTGTAGTAAGGCGTGCACTTTTAAGTGTTGACCTTTCCCATATCCAAAGTATACCGGTTGGATGGCAAAATAAATCATTGTATATATTTGACATAATCTAATTTAGATTGTTTCGCGCATGCCAAATTTCTGTGCGACAAGGTGGTTACTCCTGTTTGATAAAATGTATTATGGACAGGAAGGAACGTTAGGAATATCCCAGAACATGAATCGAGACACAACCTAAATCAAAATCCACAAAAGTGCAAGTGCTATAGGTGGAATAGGAGATTTCTCGTGCTACGAGCTTCTTTTGCAGAAATACCACCTATTGCGAAAAGGGAATCTATGAGAGCAGCTTCTTCTGTTGTGATCCGGGTCTTCTCGATGTTGTTGCTCTCTGGTGAATAAAATATTTTTTTAGTGAGCCAACCGTTAATATCGT